>JABWIB010000206.1:97054-118715 GCA_016617825.1 Platyplectrum ornatum | reverse complement strand
TGACGAAGTTTCGTTGAAAAGAATATTCGTCAGTTAGTGAATTCCATTTTTGAATCCTTTCTATGGGAAAATTTGTCACGTCGAACGTTCATTGACGATATGTAAACGTCAAACTAAATGACGAAAAAATACACATTCGTCACTTAGTGAATACACATTTGACGAATTTCGCCGAAGTTTCGTCACAAAGAACTTTCAACGAAGATTCGTCAGTTACTGAATTCCCCCCCCTGGTCCCTGGAGATTATCAGACCCCCAGATACCGGGAGAGCTGCCCAAAATTTGTGACTCTCCGGGAGATTTAAGGAGAGTCTGCAACCCTGGTCCCTATCTATATTTATGTGTTAGGTATGGTACAAGTATATTGATAATGAAGCCATATTAATATTCACCGGTGCTATGTCTCGCCTGGGGTATCCAGGGACCTAGCACCGGCCCTATGCATGCTCTCTATGCTGAAAATCCTCTGATATTTAACCCAGTTTTTATATTTAAATGAAATGATATGTGAAAATGTCATGCACATGCTTCTGATCTGTGATTGAAGGGGAACTAAAGAATCAGTCATTTTCCACTTTGGAACACATTCCATTCAGCAGAGCTGTATCAGCAGACTATCACATATTTTTACAGTCAGAAGCCAGACTCATGCATTAGTTCAGGTCTATGAACTGTGCTAAAACAGTTAGTTATGTAAGATTCTAAATAGCTTTATTCATTCCCACCAGTAAACTGATTTAACACATGAATTCTGATCTACCCCTTCTTTGGCTGATAACATAATCCAGTCTGCACGCACTTAAAAAGCAGAGCCATTGTACTATTATAACGGAAATATAGTATTACAGTACACTGTTAATTATTTTATTTAACATAACTGTAAAGACCGGGCTACTGATGTAATGTGAAGTCTGGCCAAACCTTGTGAGAAATGACTATGGTTGTACAATTCTTTTTCTCTCTATGACTTACACTGTCATGGGCAAAACCATGTTGAATTGCAGGGGGGGATGTAAAATGGCAGGTGGGGGAGGTAAAATGTCAGTGTTTGCATGCAGGGAGAATACTTTATTTTTGCATGTTGCACACAGACACTGACCAGCGTTACTGTTACACTGTTATTAGACTTGTGCTAGGAAACATCATAATCTCTCAACTCTAATACTGATTAGATGAATTCTATTTACCTCCCCTGCAATTCACCATGGTTTTGCCCATGAGAGTATAAGTCATGAGTGTAAGTCATGAGAGTGAAAATCTGAATCTGGCCCTATATGACTAGATCACATGAGATAAGGTTTTAGTTAATAATGAGTTTTTGTGTAGTAATGGATGTCATTGAAGCAATTAAAAATACGTTTGTTAGTTATAAAACAGTCTGTTTGTACATTATGACCGTGGCATGTGAGTGAATAAGAAAGTTAAAGTTTTAGGAATAATAACGTTTTGACATTTGAAATATGTCAGTATATTGATCATTTACTTTTCTCTTGTAACTTTAATCAAGAGAGGTTACTTTCCGTGAAATTGCCAAACGTTATAAAGTTTTTGAGTGCCCATCATTCAAATTTGCTCCAAATTATCACAATTATTCTCAGTGCTATTATAGGACTTGTACTGTTATGCTTATGTTTAATAAACTAATCCATGATTAAACTGATACTGTCTACTCAATGTGCAATATGCATAATCCTCCAATGCACACACACTACCCAATAATTGGGCTGTCTGCCCACCATCCAGCTCACACGGCAGTAGTCACATTGTTCAGTGTTTTCAAATAAACAAAAGACACTTTAGATTTGTTTAGGTTAAGCATCTCTTTTCATCTAGTGTGAATTCCTTGTCTGCTGGCTCGTCACAAATCAAATATTTCCCTTTCCTTCCAATTAAAATGGAACCACAGACAGAAGCACTTAGGTTCTTATGATATGATATATCACTATCCATCATTGTATAGTGTTTTCTGAATATTGAATAGAAAGTACAGTACATTGTTATCCCCATAATTAACTTTCTCATAGTGTAGTCTCATTGGGCTTCTATACACTTGCCGCAACGGGCTACAATGTAGGCAATGAGAAGTGACACTTTATAAATTAATATAAATTAGATAACAAGATATATTCATTTACTAGGCTCAACTTGAAGGCTGGACATTGGTGAATATTGCCGTATAACATTAGCCATTGGCCTGACAATCATACTGACTGATTCACTGAATTGCAGTTTTAACCTACAATGAGTAATTTCTTCATAGGTCAAATATCACATCCATCATTGTTGAAAATGTAAACACTTGCCAAACTCTGAGAACAAATGATACATGTACAGCCCAATCCACAGTGTAAAAGTAGCTGCATTTGCTTATGTGTCATGGGATTTGCCATTCTAGTAAATGTACTTATGTACCCTAGCTTTAAAACATACATAGTTAATCTGAATATCGCCTGGTTTTCTGTAGCCATATATTATGCAAAATGTTATTTCAGCACAACTCAGAAAAGTGAAACGGAAGCAATAAACACAGCCGTTATAGCTACTACTTAATATTTAAATTAATTACATTGCTATTTATTAAAATCTGTGTTTGCCTCTGCAAATGTATTGCACCAATTCATTTGACTCTATATTTCCCAGTTTTTGCTAGACCAAAGCAACAGCCAAAAGGCTTTTCAGGTACCCACTTGTTAAGTTGATCTTAACATATATCATCCTATTAGGAGTAGCTTAAGGGGATTTTAGTGGTTCATTTGTATTAATTTGTTCTTTGGGCTTTTTGCATGTGATGAATTGATTGAGGCATAGCCTGATATCAATATAATCAGTCATGTAAGTCAGCAGTGTGGTTGTTTTTTTAATGAAGTAAAACATGAACACAGATAATGAAATCACATTTTTCATTGTCATCAAATTTGGAACTGTTTATGTGTACTTGACTATAAGAAGCTAATATAGCTCTTGTGCACAGTGACAAATGTAGTTTAAATCTAATGTAGGAAAGTGCTGAAAGAAAATAGAAATAGATGCATTATTGTTATTACTGCAAATGCTATATTAGCTATACTCTATCACTTTCATTAGATATTTTTGTTATTATCTAAATATTGGTTCAAATTAAATTTGTTTCACAGGAGTGAGCTTTATTGAGCGATGGTCTGGTACCCATTATTTCAAGTGCTGTGGTCTGTGCCTTATAACCTGCTAAATCAATCAGGGAACTCTATCAACCAGAGACGGTTCGACTGGCCACTCGCTAGCATAATACTTGCATAGCTGTGGACAATGTTCTGTGGTCCAACATTATCCTATAATTGGGTCTACCATCTTATTGCATTGCACCTGTACTAATAGGAACAGCATTTGTTTTGTACTGTATGTTTCAGTTGCATTTTTTTGTGGGGGGGGGAGGGGGAGATGATCTGCTTTAAGGATGGCCCTCTACTACTAAAATAGATTCCAAATGATAGATACCATTCTATGACCATTAATTAAAAGTTAAGTCAATGATTTACATCTCTCATCTCCTTCCAGTTCCTTAATCCCATCCTAAGTCACCACAGAGGACAGATATTTTGTTTCACAGCTATTTTTTGGCAGACTTGATTTCTTCTTTTTTGCATATGGATAAGGTAGTGGAACATGAATCTCCATACGGTGCCCCCAACTGATTAGAATCTAATTAGAATATATCAGGGGTAGAACTACTTAAACCTAGCCTCTTTTCCAGAAGTCCTCTCCCCACTCTTACGTGTTGTGAGCTAGGGCCTCCATACTCCACCAAGAATAGCAATTGAATTGTTAACATGTTATTATACATAAGGTGAAGAGAAGAGGCTCTCACCAAATATGTCCATTCCTGAAGCCCTTAAATCAGTCTTAGTAATGTCACCCTTGGCCCTTCCACGGCATGTTTTCATGCAGGCAGCTGTGCTGCTCGGTGTCTGAAAGTGGTAGGTGAGATGCTCCTCTGTTGTACACTCCTGTCTGGATAATGGATTGTCCATTACATATACAGAACATTACATATACAGAATGAGCTTCATTAAGTGCTCTCATCTCACATTGAGTGTTTCACTCTTTCCTTGTCGAACAGCAATATGTTGACTTGTTTCAGCTGTCAGCCACTGAGAGTGTCGTCCACCGGTGCATGGGTGAACGGCTTCTACCCACGTTAGTTACACCACAGCATGCTATGTCTGCCTTAATGTTGCTATATTATATAAAAGCATGGTTGCCTACTCTCCCTGAATATCAGGGAGACACCCTGAGGAGTCGGTGATCTTCCTGACTTCCTGAACTGTTGGGCTATAAACCTGATGCTGTTTTATTTCAAGAAATCATTGTATTATGATGACCCATTTCTACAAAGATGAAGTCAGAGAATTCAAATTATCAGTCATCACAATATATACTAAAAGCATTTATTCAGTTTATCAATTCTGATACTGCCTTTAACATGGAGAAATAGTTTTATTGGCAGTGCTGTACACACCCCATTGAAGGACCAATATACTGGAAACACCCCACTGGAGGACCTATATACTGGAAACCCTGTTGATACAGGACAGTCCTGGTGGTACAGGACAAACCCCTCACAATCACCATGAAAGTCATTTGCAAAAGTTGGTAACCATGTATAAATGTATATAAAAATAGTGATGACCAGTTGAAACGTGTTAGGGTAGGGGGGAACTCACTTTGTTGGTCACCTATATGACCTAGTGTTTGCTTATTGAAGTTGCATATATTGCATATGGAAGTATAGGGCCCTATAACATCTTGTATACTCCAGCATATTGGGCATTTTGTGTATGTATATCACGGGCGTATGGTCCCACACTGTGTTCAGAACTAAATAAAAGGAACTTAAGGGACCTGGACAGTGGACTCTATTACTACACACATAGCAAAAGGAAGGAAGTAAAGATACCCTTACGTGATTGATTGATAAATACCTACCGAAGGTGAGTACCCATACCTTAAATATAAAGGAGGGTTCTCGGATGTGCTGCATGATCGTGTTTCAATTTTTGTCTTTCCAAATGTTCGCCGAGTCCTGAGGTGTATGAAGGAAGGAAGAACTGAGAATTATCTATAAGAAAAAATATACCTTTACAGGACCGGGATAAAGCACACTCGGTGAGTACCTAGTGTGTTGGGAATGGGGATTACTTATACCTACTGTGCTGCTCGATCGCATCTCTGTGTGTCTCTCCCCCGGGTACGGTGATCTAAGGATATCTGCGGGGTGCAGAAATGGAGTTCTGTCTTAAAGAGAAAGCAGGACGCTAGAAGGGAAAAGATTGGGAGATAATATTTCTGCCCACACTCAAGTTCCAATATTGAAAGGGATCCGGGAAGATCAAAAGACAGCATAAGGAGGAGGAAGCACTCAAGGTCAAACATTATTTGAACATCACAAGGACGTGTTATTGTCCCATCGCTGTAGGAGGGACTTTATTTTTTGTCAATTTATAAACCTGAAAGTCATGAAAAAATTAGAATTATCATACCTAGATCCATGGAACAAAATACAGATGCTACTAACGTTAAACTATTAACTGGTTCAGTCTCCAAACTGCATTCCGAGGATCCCATTTCCAGCACAGGACATGGCAACTGGAAACCACTACTGTGTTTGCTTATAAGAGTGTAGATTCAGGAATACAATTCTGGGTGCACTTGATCATTACTCATACACAACTGCATAACTGTATAATGCAGGCAGAAGCATTGCTCCCATGTAAAAGTGTTGTACCATAGAGCGCTTACGTGTATTACAGCATATCTTGGATTGTGCCTTGTTCTTCACTTTATAGCCCTGATAGTAAAATGTAGTTTTGCACAAGGCTGCATGACATGGGCAATGCACAAAGCTTCATATACTATATGAAATGTATGTCTTTACTCTACATAATAAACACAAGCTGAACTGAACCTTGGTTGAGAATGTTTAAACATATATATAAAATCCTAGCTGCTCGGACATCAGTGAGGCTGCTCCAGAGCATTTTTACACAATGGCTTAACCATGTTGAAATTCAGGAGGTAGCAAGTTCATTTTATACTTCACATGCCGTAAAAAAATGACTGTATAACAGGCAGCACAACAGTCCCGGTTGCCTTTTTTTGTAAAGGGGAAAAATGTCAGTTAGGAAAGGGGGATAACATGTAAATGTTGCCTGGGACTCCCAGAGACCTAGCACCGTCCCTGTTACAATAGTTATATAACTATTTAAATACATCTCCCCCCTGTGTGTACATCACATATGCATATCGCCCCTGCACACAAATAGCTTATATTACAGAAAGCTGAACTCTACATATACAGTTCTGCATTATTACTTCAACAATGTCATGAAAAATATAATACGTTTGTTTGAAACCAGTAAGGCAGTATATTTGTACCTGACTTCATAGATACATTGTACAGTTGTACTCCCTGACAGTTATATACTCTGCTACATTCTGTTTACATATTCGATGGTGCCAAAGATATACACTGGCAAATGGTTTACACATTTGTCAACAATGGACCAGGTCTTTAAATAATTGGAAAGGTTGGATGTTAGTGAAACAGATTCCAGAAGACATGTAAACAGTGCTATAAAAGGCATGAGCAGGAGAGTGACTGCTACGTTACCTATTGTCCTATTATAAATCACAGTTTTACAATTTCATTATATTTCTGGTCTGGTGCATGGTATAAAGCAGTTTCATAAAACTTTTGATTCAATAGTTTAATTAAAACAAATGTATGAAATAATTTCTTTTTAATTATGTATTTTTTTTAATGATGTATTTTAATTTGCAGTATTATAAAAAGGCTAGTTTTAGGCCATATATTAATATATTAGGACCTCTTTGATCAGGTGATCAGGATGGTGACTGGATTGAGTTGTTTACAGTTTGTAATTTGTATCCTATGACAAGGAAAGGATTAGTGACTTTAACCAAGATACATTATTAATTACATCTGATGAAGAGGTCAGAGCACTGATTGATCAATAGAACACAGGTCACCGTGTACTATGCCCCACTAGACCTTGTTATTAATGATGGCCACTTGCTGTATTTGGTTTAATTAATTTTAGCATACAGTTATCCTATCATATGTGGGGTTTTTACAATTGTAATGGTTTTTTGGGGTGGACACACAGGGCACTGTAATACATTTAATACATACAGGAAGATGTAGAGCACACAGGCAGCAAGAAGTCCGTATGGAATTGTATTGTCATTTAATGCAACATCTAGAAGCAGTATGATCATTTATGCGTTTAATAAATGAATTAGTTTGCCCCTTTGTGTCTTGTGCTATTCTGAAGATGGGATGCAGAGAGAAACCATTTAAATGTAGGGAAGATGGAGGCAAAAAATAAACGGACAGTGGTCCCACGTACTGCAGATCCAGTCCATGGACTTAAAATAGAGGTCTAGCGGTGTATGCAACTGAAGTGCCCATACACAGGTATGTCCCCCATACCGCCTCTTCAGTAGTGGTTCTTGTCAGAGGGTATATTAGAGAAAAAGAGCACCAGTACAGAGTAAAAAAAACTAGTTAAGGAAAAAGTAACAAGAAAAACAAAAAATTACTTTATACTCAATTAGTGTCTCTTGTGTTTTGCTTCACTCATAATCTGAAAAATGGTATTAGTGGTATAAGATATAGGAACCATAATTTCAGCCAGGATATCCACCACAACAGTCACATTATGCATGGGCCTGATCCTGGCGTAGTCAGATTTTTCAGTAGGTACGCAATCTTTCTGTATCTAAGTTTGAAACGGACCAGTGAGATAGGACCTTATCTGTGTGGAGTTTGAATGTTCTCAGTGTGTCTGCGCGGGTTTCCTCCTGGTGCTCCGGTTTCCTCCCACATCACCCAAAAATTGCCTGTAGGTTAATTGCCATCTGTCTGGCATACATTTTCTGAATACACTCACACGTCTCCCCTAAGTCCGTACATTCAGTGAAGCCACGCCCCACATATGTAACACTATTTTTATTGGATCCTAGTCCAATATTCTATTTGGATATTATTCATTAAATAAACCCACTGTCCCACAACACAGGTAGCATATTAACCCTAGTTGGGGTCTTTAATAATATTTTTCAGATCTTAGCTGTATAGTTTATATGAACAGTAAAGTGGGTATAATATATTTACTATAACACCACAGAGATCAATCTCTCTGAGAACTGGTGTCATCGATATCCAGCAATTATTCTACAACAATATGCTATATTGGTTTCTATCCATTAGGAATTTAGATAGCGTTTACATACTTCACTGTGCAGGCTGATATAGCCATTGTTACAGTTATTACTGGGATTGTAAAATGTACGCAACATAATGTCATATTTTTATGCATAAGTTATTGAGCAGTAACAATGATGATCAAGTTATTACACACTGATGTCTGGCTCATTTAGAAACGAGCTGGTGCAGAAGTATCTGACCTCAGACTGACCACTGGACATTTCAACAGTTCTATAGAAATGGCTGAACCAATATAAATAATTCAGAGTGATCTTTGCTGCCAAGAAGGTTACAGTTCTGTTACATAAAAAAATGATTGACAGTGTGATCTTTAGAAAGTAAATGTGATGACATTCTAAAGATAAGGAATTTTACCAATACTGTAAAGACTGTTTTATATATATATATATATATATATATATATATATATATATATATATATATATTCCTGGATTTCATTGCTAGATATTTTTGCTTATTAAACCAAATTGGACATTTACGCTGGAGAAAAGTAAATGATTTCTAGAGTGCCATAGGATTTATTTATGTATGTGTCCCTCTTGTACAAGGGAAACTCTTGAAAAAAGTTTGTTCATTGGCATGTTATTCTTTGTACTTCAGTTCTGTTGTGACTGTCTCTGCACTTTAGCTGATGTAGACAAAACATTTTAGTGAGTGGGTCAAATGTGTTTTACTGTATTAAATTTTTAGCGAAGACAGAATATAACCAACACCTGAAATGCTCATCTGTTTTAAATGATATATGTTTAATCATCAGCATGCAAAGTGTCAATGACAAGCATAAACAGACAGAAGATTAATGGTTAATACGACACACATATTCAATAATCCAATTTAAATCAACTTTCAGTAATAATTCAGTATACAACTTATTTACCGCTGATATTAGATTTCAATTATAGCAGTCTGTCTTTGACAAATCCCTTTAATCAGTAAGGTGACAAAAGTCCTGAAATGAGAGATTAGAAAGTATCAAGATAATCTGATCCAGTAACAGCGAGTGCTTAAAAACCTCTTAAATCAACACTGCTCAAAAGCAATCTGTCTTCGTCATATTTTCCAGTCCATTGAAACAATGTTTTTTACAAATAAGGACTAGCATCGATGAATGTTCTAGAAATGAATATATGCAAGAAACATCAAAATTAGATTTTGCTTGCATTATGAATAGGGCATAATCCCTGTCATGATGAACAGAGATGTAGCTAATTCTAACGGACCGGACCTCTGTCGAATGTGTATGGATGGGTGAGTCTGCAATTCAATTGGGTAACTGTGCATAATAATCCAATAGGATTCCATAGAAAATGGTGAAGAATAAAGTAGCCTGTGTGAGCGTACTGCACATGCGTCAACAGGGAGATTACACATCAGAGCGTACTACGTATGATATCGAATCCTTGATATTTAAGGTAGCCAGGCTAGCATCTCCCTGCTGCAAGTCTGGCTACATCAACCACAGGATTTACTATTAGTACTTCAAAGGACTCAGTATAGATAGACTTGAGCACCTCCTCTGCACAAGTCTATCTATACCACTGCCTTATATATTGTGTCTCTCGACGAGTCACCACACAATACCACGGTTGGCATGTATAAATACATATGACATATGACAGTAAGTGTCAAAGCTCATTAATTGGATACTTGGCCACACTGGATTGCATTTGACTGTCCACTGACTGTTATATACATATCTAACATATATAGGATACAAACTTCCTTGGGGCCCCACAATAAGTTTTAAAGCATTGCCATGTATATTATTTCGGAGTATTTTATGTGTGTTGATTTTATAAATTTAATAAATATATATTCTCACTGACTGATTGCGCTTGAGAAATAATTTTATGTACTTACCTGTCATGCAAGGTCCCATGATATTTTGGGAGATCATCGCTGACATTTAAATGACATAATCTGTCATCAGTGTAATCCACAGAAGCATTAGGAGTGAAGAGCAGGGATTTTTTTTTACTAGAATTAGATTTTTATCAACTAAAGACCATGTATTAGAGGTGAGTAGTTTTACTTAGTGGTTGAGAAAAGAATGGATATCACATGCTTGAAGCGACAGCAAATCACCGCACCTTGGTGGTGGTAGTGGGGGACAATGGAGTTGGGGGGCCCTTGAAGAAGAATAGAGGGGGGCCTTGGGCAACTGCAGCTAAAGCACTCATTCTCATTCATAAATATATAGTGGAACACCTTGTTTTAATAAAAGTAGTCCTGAGCAAACCCATGTTTCAATGTGAAGGGTGCAAATTCATTTCATTAAATTTTTTAAAAAATATTATTTATGCGCTAAAAAATCAAAATAGATTCCAGAATGGTTGAAGAAAGGTTTAAGCGATTTGTAGAAATACATAAGACTTTAATAGGACTATATCACAAAAAATAAAATACATATAAATTCATAAAACAGCGGAGAAATAATATTATTTCTCCGTTGTTTTATGAATTTATATGTATTTTATTTTTTGTGATATAGTCCTATTAAAGTCTTATGTATTTCTACAAATCGCTTAAACCTTTCTTCAACCATTCTGGAATCTATTTTGATTTTTTAGCGCATAAATAATATTTTTTAATATATGTATATTTTTTTTGGGGTTATCTGAAACTCCTAAAATTTTGATGCAGCTTTAAATCTATCCAAAAAAGCGCTTTAAGAGAAAGCACATTGTCCTTCCTCTTTTTCAAAAACTTCATTTAATTTTTTGTTTGCTTATACAAGACACATACTACATATTTATCAGTTATCTGTAAATCAGAGATAATTCTGAAAATGTCACCTCTGATATCTAATGGCGTTACACAGTATAAATATTCCTAGTTTAAAATGATTTTGCCCATGTCTACACTTATACCTCTAGACATATCTAAACTTTTAGTCTACACTGAAACGTATATCATGCCCTGAATGATTTCTATTATTCTACATATTCAAGTGTGTAATGAATAAATACAGCCGTGTTTAAGAGAATCTACACTTAGTATTAGTCACTGGATGTCAGGGGACCTTTCTCTTCTTGTTTATGTATCACCCAGAAGGTTAACCAGGTCATGTTATGCTTATTTTATCTGATCGCACGGCTTGTAAACCTAACTTGCCCATCTCCAGCCTTAAAAGGTAAGAAAAATGGTTTCACCATAAACACATTTCAAATATATACATTTTGTGTTTGCTATGTCCCAGCAGTGCTCCATTGTGAGATAAAAGTGTTTTAAAATGTGTATTTATATTAAATTATGCATGACATTCCAAATGTATCCAGTCATTAAGTATCCAGACCATGTCAGCACTTGGGAGGTGAAACTGCACAATAAAATGTCTGTGTGTCACTTTTTATTATAAATTGATTAGTCTACGTTCTCTTTGTTTTGAAAATCTGTAAACTTTTTCCTGCTTTCAGGAAATAGAACCGGTTGGCAATGGGCCACGATTTAATTATTTTTAGAAGTTAAAATATATCTGTCTACTAAACCACTGCGCTGCGGATAGTACTAATACCGTGCTGTGCTGTGTTCACAGAATAGCAAAGAGACAGCGTTAACTACTAAACTGGATGAATAGTTTTATTCTGTCCATTTAATCCATTTGCATGTAATTCAATAGATTTTTTTTTATAATGTATATAAACAACAGTAATAATTTCTTTCCAAGGCTTATTCATTGCAATATTATTTCCAACACATGCTAATTTTATATATATATATATATATATATATATATATATATATATATATATATATATACACACACACACACATAACATATATATATATATATATGTTATGTTATATCATGAAAACCAACTGCTGTTGCGAGATATATGATTTAGCCACTCTAAACCGAAAATATTACTTTTCTATGTGTTACCATTGGGAATACCAGGCAGGTTTTTAACATTCTCACAGCAGGAGTCTGTTACAAATGGCAGAAATAGCGATTCCTAATGCTTAGAGACATTACTGATGTGACAAGTGATACACAACACAGTTCATTCAAAAGAGTAAAGTTGGATACTCTGGGGCTGATCCAGAGTTTTGGAATAAGGTAAAAGAGGTTCAAATGTAGACTTTGGCAAAACAAACATTAAACTGCAGGGGAAGGGGAAGTTTAAACTGTGACAACAGAACTACAGTTGGAATGTTGAAGTTTCATAGCTCATTTGTAATCTCTTAATTATATGTAATTAGATGTAACGCTATGATGTAAAGCTATGAGCTATGCAGGTTTTTACGTAGAAATAACATTTATGTAGATATAGATATAGATATCACTTAGCTAAGCCCTTACTTATGATTTCCAAATATATGCCAACCCAGAATGTTCACATCGTAAGCACAGTACAAGAACACTCTTTGTACCCAAGTCTCATATCTGCATATAGCCCTATAATGGGGAAATCTATTTATTTTATGTTTTGGAAAGTGCAGGTCTGTCTAAAACAATTGGTTTAATCAGTGACTCTATGAAGGTGCTTGGATAAACACAGGAGCTTTATGTATATGTGTTAAGAAATCATTAGAATGAAAACTATTTCTTAGTAGGCAAGACAACTGACCATATGGAATGTTTTCATCTCATGGTCTATGATGTCCACTCCTATAATGATAATAATTACATTAATCAATTGGTTTGCTGGTTTGGATGTTAGGGTCTCTGGTGGAAAGAGTGAAATCCAAAAAGTTACTGAAAAATTGGTTAAATGTGTAAGTGAATTTTACATTAAATGTATTTATGTTGCTATCTTGTGATCCATCTTTTGATTCTGGGGCAAAAAGAGACACCAACCGTAGGTTTTGACTAGTACAGCAGTAATATTGTAATGAAAACTTTGTGGTCATACCAGAAACCAGCATCTATAAAGGGCAACCTTGGTGAACACTGAAGGATCGAAGACAGCTCTAAAGGAACAACAGAAACTGACAGGCCAACAAAGGGTCAGTGTACACGCTAAATATTCTAGACCCTACGAAATGTCATTAGCTTGCAGTCAATTATCAGTCAGAAATTCCACACGTTAAATATTAAAACCCTAGAATTTCAGGCATGCTTAAAAGCCATCTTTGGATTATGCCAATAACTGGACAATCAGACCAATAATTGCTCTAGTGTGTGACCAGCTAGATCTCATGTTATGTTTTGCTATTTATTAAAAACATGCTTATTTACAAAGCCGGAATTAATTAATTTACTGTGTTAGCAGTGCTACCAAATATATATATGTTATGGGCATATTTTCTGTTGTTACATTAGAATTATTAAGTATTTTTTATTGTTCACGAACTGTCATTTATGGCTTGCTGTTTATTGTATATGCCTGAAGCACTCGTGATTACAAAGCATGTTTTTATTCACTCGAGGATCAGACAGCTTTAAAGATTTTAAATATGTTTAGAGTAATGTGCTAATTATTTTTAAAATCAAAATCAAACTGCACTTTACTGAATTGGTTTCTCTCTAAAGTATTATGAGCTTAATCAACAATATAACTGATTCTAAAACCTGTAATTTGCAGCTACACTGTCCTCCTACATACTAATCACTTATCATCAAAGATTATGTCTTAATTTGTAAGAAACACAATATATCATTTGCAGAATCAAAGACCATTAATATGCAGAATGAAAATATCAAATCTTTAAAGCATGACCACATTTTGAAGAAAATAATAAAATGCTCTATTTATGGGACATTTTCATTATGTATATCATTATTGAGTGAGATGCACTTCTATCGTATTTTTATTTACTTTATAGAGGGATGGTCAATGCACTACACGTTAAATGTTCTTACAGAGGTTACAAATGAATCATACAGACAGGTGCAAATGCTAGAACATTAATAAATAAATAACTGGGTAATATTTGATCCTTATTTTTAATACTTTCAGACAAAGCTTGTGTGAATGCAATAAATGAGGTAGAAAGAGAATTTACATATAACTGTTCATTGAGTAAGCAAAATGATGATACAGCTACCATAAATCAGACTGTAGCTGTCACTTGTCAGGTTAGGAAATGAATACAAATGACTGTGTATCTGTAATGAGTGGAAAAACAACTCCCTAAAACACAAACAAACCCATACCCACCAAAGGTTCCCAGAATCGTGATGGTGGAACTGTGATGTTTCCTCTCAAGGTTCTTGAGAACAAACAATACACAAATATACAAGTACAAACAATATACAAATACACAGATATACAAAGTCCAGCCAAGACCTAGCTGGTGAGCGGATATTTTGCACAACTGTGGAATTAGGGGATCGCTCATTCTTACTTGCTGGTCTTCTGGTCTGCTTTTCAAAAAACCATGTCTCCAAAAACCAAAACTGAAGGAGACCACTTACCTCCTGTTATGTTCTGCATCCTGTCCTCCATCACCTCCTGTCAATAACTTTAGTGGCCTCAGTCCAGTACTGGTGACATATGGTCTATACAGGGTTTAGCCCCTGCTTTCAACTACAATGTAACCCTGTAACACAGGGTCATTCCCAATAACCACTTGAGAGAAAAAATAAAGAAAGTGCATGTCCTGACACAGGGGTGTCACCAGTACCTACAACTTCCTCTGGGCCAACAGGTAGGTTTTTCCAATCTTTATCCTAAGCCTCACCTTAATATTCCATCCACCTCACACTATACTCCATTTCCTGTAGTCAAACTTTAACCTTACCCTTCTAAGATAGGGTTGGCGACTTTCTGGTTTCTCCCTGCTAAACTGAGTGGTGACAGTCCCAATGACAAGTTTAGTCGAATAGAACTCTGTGGAGGGAAGACACTCTTAGCACCCTAGGATGGGATATAAAAATAACAACTAATATTACTGTCATATCCATCATTTTTTTGGTCACTGAAATGAATAGTGACATTACCAATGCAATTTATGTCCATGTTTATCGCATCAGCGTGGGGGGTGAGAAGGGGTGAAAAATAACATGACTGACATTTACTGCTGGTGAATGCTGGACAGAACTTTCACACAGTGAATTATAGGCCTGTTGCAGGCCTTCCACTTGATGGATTTGGATAACATCACATCCTGGACTGTCCAGATTTGTGGGCCGTAAAAGGGCAGGGCTTAAGGAAAAGCTTATGTGGTTAGAATATATAAGGTCAATAGGTGGGTAGATAGAGTTTGGCCAAGACAGAAATGAAGTTTTTTTGTTTTTAAAATCAAACATATGCAATGCTGGGTACAACAGCTAGTACATAATATAAAACATACAATATATATCTCAATATGGTGTAAAACAACCCATTTGTACCCTGGATTGACGACTTTAGTTTTTCCCCTCTCAGGAAAAACTAAAAGTCGGCAACATAGGGGTGGATGATTTATACCCTGGCCCCTGCATTGCAAATCCAATACATTTGCAATGAATAGATGGGCATTATGTCATCAAGCCAAAAGTAAAAAAATATGGATCAGAGCACAGAGCTTTTGCACACTTTTATACTAGCACCAAGTTATGGACATTTATGAGTGCAGTTAAGTACCTCAGTTGCAAAATGAATTATCAATGGGTAAAATGGATGCGTCAGAATGCTTAGAAAACAAAGGTGGCCAGGATGCAAAACAAATGCACAGAAATTATGGAAAATTCTCTAGTATTTCATTTGAAAGTACGGGCTATGATCTCATT
The DNA here is from genome assembly GCA_016617825.1 of Platyplectrum ornatum. Lineage (NCBI taxonomy): Eukaryota > Metazoa > Chordata > Amphibia > Anura > Limnodynastidae > Platyplectrum > Platyplectrum ornatum. The sequence continues at coordinate 102,771 of JABWIB010000206.1, read as the reverse complement.
GGTTGTTATGGGCAACATCTCCACTATTTTTTTCATTGCTTAGTAAATCTAACCCTAAATGCCTAAGATTTTCCACTGTCATTGTGACTTGCTGCCTTGTTTAATTCTATTTCCTCCATTAGCATAATTAGACTTTTTATGGTATCTCATGTATTCTTTCCTTTGAATAAAACATTTATATGTAATCTCAAAAGCATTAAAAGTATATACACATATTTTACAGTTTCATTTCTAAAAATACATGTTCGTGCATTTAGTGCATCTGTCTTTTTTATTATATGTTTCTTAATCAACATAATCTGTTTGTCAATATTCTTGATGTAAAAAAAATGATCAGTGTCCTACAGTTAATTGCATACATTATTCTTTGCTCTTTTGAATGTATAATGTGTATCCACTTTATCTGTTGTTACTGACCATATGGTCTTTGAACATTTATTATAAATAGTAAAAATTTCAAACTGTTCATCTAATAAAAAGAGAACTAGAGGCCATAATAAATGCAGATTTAGACAAAATGGTAAAGCAGATGGAATCAATCACTTTACAATGGCTGGCTTAAACTTCTAGCAAACATCTTAACTTCCAGTGGGAATTATTGGGTCAAATGAACAGGTTGGCAACGCATAATCTTATCTCCTTGCCTGGGAAGAATAGACAGATATGGTTGTTAAGAGATGAAGTATAATGACAGGAAAAGTTATCTATTTGTCATTGTCTATTATGTTGAAGTTAAACAATTGTAACACCAGTTGCAAAGATGCATGTATTTGTATATTTATTCAAAAAGTAAGGGAGTTGAGGCAAAATGTTAATTATTTACAGTATAATATAGGACCAGATCCTCACTGTATTCTAACTTCTGTATAAGTGAGAGGAGGCCACTTATCATACCTCCCAACTGTCCCGATTTCAATGAGACAGTCCTGATTTCGGACGTATGTCCCGCTGTCTCTGGCGAAATGCACTTTGTGGACAAAACAGATTTTTATTATTTTCTTTGTCATCAACAAAAAGAGACAGGGCTTGAAGTTCTGTGGGCAGGGCTTGGGCAGACTTGGGCAGAACATGGGTGGAGCTCGGCTGGCCACACCGGCAGGGTCTATTAGTCTCGGTTTCCTTGAAGCTTTCATGTTGTTATAGAGTCAAATGCAGATGTAGACTGACTCAGGTGGAGGGCAGAGTACTGAGCACTGAATAAGTGTAAACTGCTGACAGCTTAGAATATATACAACATTCCGCGGCACCCCAATGAGTGTGTCGCGGCACCCCAGGGAGCCTAGGCACACAGTTTGGGAACCACTGCACTATAGCATTTTTATAAAATAATATAGGCAGTGTTATGCCTAGCATTGGTGTTATAATGATGTCACCTTTATGAACCTGCTATCGTACCAGTCCATACAGAATCCTTAATAATGTTTTTTGTTCAAAAATGTGTAATCAAATGTAAACATCACAAAAATTGTTGTTTTTTTTTCCAGTATGAAAATAATTTTCCGAAATACACACAGCTGTCTATATATATATTTACAAATTATTTTTCTATATCACAATGGACAATTTACCCATTAATTACACAAAAGAATCTTCATCCCAACATTCTCCCACCACTCTTTACTCAACGACACAATTGTTGATGATGGCAATATCTCCAAATGCAGGTTTGAAGGCAGGTGATATCATAAAAAAGGGATTGTCAAATTAGGCTGCGGGAGGAAATTAATCGTAGAAGGAAAAGGTTAGGGGTCAACTGCGGGGGAAGGCAGATTGAAAAGGTTAAGCTGTGGAAAGGGGGATCATAAAAGTGGATGGTAGGGATATGGAGCTGTGGGAAGAATGTGTATTAGCTCCCTCCCTCCAAACATATCTTTGAAATTACCTGCAAAATTATGGGCCCAGATATGTGTGTCACAGTTTGGGGTTTCTGTGATCCATTGTGGCGACCCGGGGGTTAATAAAGACTGAGCAGAACTGAACTGGATTTGAGCAGGTTTAATGATGAATTGTGACAGAGACAAATAAGCAAGGCATGTACAGATGCAAAACAGTTGGGGAACAAAGTAGTGAGTAGTTATGACAGAAGATGCAGATAAATAAACAACACCAGTTAACACCCGAAATATGCAATAGTATATTAAAGGTGAGCTTTGGCAGGGACCGGACATGTACAGGACTTGTACCGGTGAAGTGCAGCGAAAAACAGATGCTTGGCAGGAACCAGTCTTATACCAGTGAGGTGCAAGTAATAGCAGATGCTTAACAGGAGCCGGACTTGTACCGGTGAGATGCAGATAATAGCAGATGCTAGGCAGAAACCGGACTTGAACCGATGAGGTGCAGATAATAACAGATGCTTTGCAGGAACCGGACCGTGAGGTACAGATAATAACAAATGGTTGGTAGGAACCAGACTTTGCTGGTGAGACGCAAATAATGACAACAGTTTACACAAAGCAGATACTGTATTCTTGGCAGACTTAGCTTAGCTGATGCTTGATCCAGGATTTGGATGCAATCGAGACACAGGAACCTCATGTAGCTCAGGCAGAGTAGATGAGGTAAATGAGGCAGGCCGGCAGGTAAACATGAGGCTGTGAAGTCAGGTAAAATTGGAGATTTGCAGGCCACAAGAAGAGGCTGAGATTTCAGGCTAGAAGAGAAGGTGAGACAATATGCACAGATATATTTGGATTATCTCCCTCTCCCAGGGTTCCATAGCCTCTCATAATCATGCCTATTACTCCATCTTAGTAATGCTGCAAAAGCAGTAATTCTTGTATACGGGAAATCAATTGCCATAATGTCAGGCTGACATATCATTGTATGAACTGATCTAATCACTCACTGACAAATATTTTGATTAAATTGCCACGTGGTGCCCTTGGCTCCAATTCTTGGATTCTTCCCGGGCCAATCCTCCTCTCTGAGTCTCTTAAGCATTTTAGGCCACACATAAGAAACTTTTGAGCCCAAATCGATAATAAAGCCACCAGAGGAGGTAAGTAATCAGGGAGAGGAAGTTCTATTATGATTGGCAGGCCGTCCATTCAGCTGGACAGGATGCCTGCTATTCATATAAGAACTTCTTCTACTTTCGGATGAAGCCTGTACCGGAGCCTGGCTATGTTCCAGGCTCTGGTACAGGCTTCAGCATGGCGGAAGCAACGGGTAAAAAGGTACCAGCACTCACACAATATAGTTCTGCATAGTGCTGATGACGGGGTGGTTTTCCCGATATACACTAGAACAATATTGTTCTAGTGAGTGCCTAGCTTTAATCTGCAGTAGGACAGTCTTCTCATCTGCTGCACTACCACCATTTACTAGATAGCAATTAAACTTTAAATTTGTACATTTATCGCTATTAAAATGATTTCATTTTTCCAGCAGATTTTCTAATCATTTTATGGTTTTTAAATGATACCATCTTAACATCCAATCAAGCAATTGTATTAATGTTCTTGGATAGTCTGTATGTAAATAAATTTAGCTAAAGATTAATCATTTGTGACTAAGATAATTTTCATTGCAGTTACTAAATCATACCAGGCACTAATTGACAGTATAGTGTGTTAATTGATTGTAAAAACAGAAAACATGAGAATGAAATTAGGTACCAGAAAAAGATGACAGAAAATTGAAAAGGTCTTATATCTCCAGGAAGCTTGCGGGTATCAGCAACTCTTTAGAGCTTTTGCACTAAAGATCACATATACATTATCCCATTAAAGGTCAATACACCAAATGCTCATATACTTCTGAAAAGGTAATGGTAGTAATACATGTCATTTGTACACCAATCAAAGCAGATGCAAAGGCAAGGGTTTTTTTTAAGGGGGGTTCCAATGTGTTTATATATAATATAATATTGGTCTGGAAATGGTACATACTATAAAAATGGTTTATATTAGGGTTTGGAAATAAAACCTATCCCACATATTCTAGTTTCTGCCATACCCAGACCCATACTAATACGTTATATGTAACTTAAATTGTGCCATGGTCAGACCTCTGATATGCTCCATATGTAAAATTAATTAACCCTGTTAAGAAGGGGTTAAGTACGTTTCCTCACATCTAAGTCACCAGTATGTAGACCATTCCACATTTCCAGTCATTCAGAGTGGAAATGTGTAATTGTGTAGAGACCAATGGAAAGATGTGCAGGTTTGAACTGGACTTACAGAAATTGCAGAATACATTTGAAATATTATTTAGATCAGGACTCGAAGTGGCTGTATTTAAGTGGCTGTATGTCGCTGAGCTCCGCCCCTTGTATAAGCCCCGCCATCTGCACTGGCGATTTTGTGAAAAATTGTTCTGCTCCATTTCACAGCGGAGGGGTGTATGCAAGGGGCCAGGCCTTACTACAGTAAAAGCTGGCCCACTTTGAGCACTAATTCAGATGGTAACAGAACATTCTGACCTTCTAGTTCTATATGGGCATAACAGCTTGCTGATACAGTTTAAACATATGCACAGGATCCAGAGATGTGGTTTGCTGCTTCTAACGACCCTGTTCTGACATTTTAGCGAATATACAGCACCACCGCCAAAAGCCTACTCGTCACAGTGAATAGAACAACTGGGCCTAAATTCACTAAGCGGAGAGTTTGCTGGTGAATTTGAAAGGTGGTGAAGTTGCCCACAGCAGCCAATCAGATTCGAGCTCACATTCTCCAGTATGCAAAATGAAACTGAGAGCTTGAATCTGATTGGTTGCTATGGGCAACTTCACCACCTTTCAAATTCACCAGCAAACTCTCCGCTTAGTGAATTTAGGCCCTGGTGCGGAACGCAGATATTTGAGATTTCTCAACACCAACTCCTAATAAGTACCATAACCCTCCCTTTCCTGAAGCCGTTCTGTGTCCTAAGCTGGTGTGGCTAGAGAGGACAGAGCATGAAACATCCCAGCTTGGAAGGAACCACTACCAAAACTTCTGTGTACTATTTACCCAGCATGTTTTGAAAACATGATCCTTTTTTGATACGTCACAGCCATTTAATGCAACCCTCCACTGAAGCCAGCTGACAGTACTCAAGAAAGTTTTGCATAGTTACACCAGTGAGTGCCAAATAATCACCATTTAATGTACATAAGGTGCTTCAGACTTAAAATGCAGAAGGCTGCACCCCACCCTCACCTGTATTATGATCTTTGTCAGGGCAGGGTCCTTTGTGTATAGCAGTTATAACTTGCTAATATGTGTATGCAGAGCCGGCCCTAGGCATAGGCAGTATAAGCATGTTGCCTAGGGCAACATCTGACCATAGGGGGTGTCACTGCAGCACAAGGGATTGAGAGGATGGTGATCGCAGTGGTCACTAGTCCCCTAGGCACTGATCACCGAACAAAACTTACAGCCTCTCAGCGAAAAATGTTATTTAGGCTGATGACTTATTTACACAGTGAGGTGAGGTAATCTTCCTCAGTGTGTCATGTGACCTCCACTGACTGCCAGCCTGGGATCTACTCATGCTTTTCTCAAAGAAAAAAAGCATATCTTCCTACATTTTAGGGGCTGCAAACGGGACAAATATTCCCAAGCCCTGCCCTTTATACCACCACAATCTTTGCAAATGTAAAATTTTAATTAAATAAACAAAAATAATGTTTACATAATGGTAGCTGAGCGGGACAGTCATCCAAAAGTGGGACTGTCCAGATGAAATTGGTACATTTGGGAGCTATGCTTGAAGGTAAGAATTTT
>JABWIB010000206.1:66198-95816 GCA_016617825.1 Platyplectrum ornatum | reverse complement strand
TTCCATACCGCCACTTCTAAATGTCCATATCCCCACTTCTAAATTTCCACTTCAACCACTGTATATATATATATATATATATATATATATATATATATATATATCATTACTTGCAAAGTGAAATATTTCAAGCCTTTATTTTGATCCCACATTCAAAAATTCACAAAAAAATTTAAAAGGTTTAATATTGTAGGACACATGACACAGCCTTCAAACGTTGTATTCATCTTGTCAACCTACTCATGAACAACGAAAGTCAGAAGGTCTAGCCAGGACCAAAGAAAGAAAGAACTGGTCTGTGATCCATAGTCCTCATTTCTGATAAGAGCAAAGATTGCAACTTATTTGGAAACCAAGGTCCCAGAGTCTGGAAGAAGAGCGGCACAATATAAATTGTGGAAGTAATTTGTATAAAAGGGGCTGAAACCAAATACTGAGTAGATATACATGACTACACTTTTCAGAGCACTGACCTAAAAAAAATTGTGAAATTTAGATTTTGGGGTTCTCCGACCTAAGCTATAAACCGTAATCTTCAAAATGAAAATAAATTAAGGCTTATAATACCTTACTTTCCTTGCAATGAGTCTATATAATACAGTATATATATATACACGTCTACAGGGCAGTATTTTTGTGATAATATAGAAGCAAACATTATCATACTAAGCACCGTATTTTATTTGTTGCTTTCCTTAACAAAGTAACCTGCTATTTGCTAGTCAGTAAGGCTGCCACATAGGGCCTGATTCAATTCTGCGAAAAACCTGATATACAGACTATTAGCATTTATTAGCATTTTTATATATGGCGCTATGATAACTTACACATTAAGTGCATTCACAATGCACTTTTGCAGTCCGACGGCAGTGACCAGGGAAACCCAGGCCAGCACTGTGTAGTGTGAGCAGACTGCGCTGTGTGTCCTTGCAAATCCTCAGGTTTGAAAACTCTGGAGATTTGCAGGGGATGCAAACTGAACATGATATTATTAAATAGATAATAGATAAAGGTAATAAAGTTACATTAATTATTAGAACAGGATTTAAAGGCTGTTGCATAGATTTTCAGAAAGAGCACTAAATATAGTAGCAGATGTGATTAAACAACATATGTTTAAGCATTTAAATATCATCATATTTATATGATATTAGACGAACCAAGCGTATACATATTGTGCACCTACTGCCCCCATGATACTAGGATATAAATAAAACAATGTACTTGCACAGAAACTTGCAGCTTAAAATTATATAGAAAAAACAGCAAATCCTAGCAATAATAAACCCTTACCTACTGACAACAAACAAGAACCAATATATATCTCTTTAGCAATAGATGTTTTACTCAGGCGTGCAATTTCTATAGATTTCAGTTGGTGATGGTTTAGATCTACCCTGGTGTCCTGAGGTTGTTGTGTATATCTCTATGAGAAATATGCACAAAGTGACGTTATATAAGTCATATAGGTTGATATACCTATATATGTTGGGTTTGTCTGCAGAAAATCTTAAGGCCTAAATTTACTAAGTAGGGAGAAAAGTGGGGATGTTGCCCATAGCAACCAATCAGATTTGACCTCACATTCTCCAGTATGTAAAATGCAGCTGTGAGCTTGAATTTGATTTGTTGCCATGGGCAACATCCCCACTCTCCCTGCTTAGTAAATTTAGGCCCCAGTGTTTATACTTAAATAAACAAAATACTGGCTTATTTACCAGGTATTTATATACTAAAGTCAATAAGTTATCCCAGATTTGTTAGGTGAAATTAGGTGCCTCGGCTTATATTCGAGTTGGCTTATTCTCGTGTATATACAATACTAATATTTCTGATTAACAAGGTCTAATGTCTGCAGAAAATCTTAAAGCCTAAATTTTCTAAGCAGGGAGATTGCAGGGAGATTTCCCATAGCAACCAATCAGATTTAAGCTCTCTGTTTCATTTTTCATACTGGGTAATGTGAGCTTAAATCTGATTGGTTGTTATGGGCAACTTCCCCACTTTTCAATCTCCCTGCTTAGTAAATGTAAACCCTAGTGCAGAGGTTCCCAGACTTTTTCAGTTGAGGCCCCCCTAGGGTCTTCCAAAATGTTTCAAGGCATCCCTAAGACAAAATAATTTCCAATTTTTTTAAGTTTTTGAATCAGAATAGTGTAATAACTATTTAGATGAAGACAGAAATACTTCAGGTTGATATCAAATTTTGTGTCGCACCTAAATAAGACGTAAAATTGCACTTTCAAGTAACACTAGCAACACAGCACCACATCGGAAAAAACATTCCGCGGCACCCCAGTGATAGCTTGGTGGCACCCCAGGGAGCCTAGGCACACGGTTTGGGAACCACTGCCCTAGTGTGTACAGAACAGTCCTCAGAGCAACAATTTCCATTAAAAATTCAGTATAGAAGAATATGTAATTGCAGCATATTACTGCAGCAAAGATTGTTTACAGGCAAGAACCTCCTTTACCAGCACACTGTTTTCAGAGATCTTTCAAATAATCTTATTGGCTTCTAAATGTAAGTATCGGTCTTATTTGTGTGTACCCCGCTTAGCTGTTCCTTCAGGAATTGGATTCCAAAGACTTATGGAAAACTACTATTCTACTGTGCACATTTATAATTATTTTTCTTTTTTACATCAACTGTAGCCTAGAGGCTACAGCAGATACACACCATGTACCAGATATAGTTAGAGGATTTAGTTCTACAACAATTTTCTATACTGCAGGTAAGGGATGTGGTTCGCCCATCGACAATAACGGATCCACAAAGAAGGAGCACTGCTGACAGAGGGCTTCCAGTAGTGGGATTTTCATGATACCCCACTGTCCCCCACATGTGTATCTCAAGCAACCATTGGAGCAATGGAGCTTAAGAATGGTCATACTATGCCTTTCGGTGACTGCACCCCACTACAAGACCGACTCTTCAAGCTCTAAATAATCTCTTGCTCTAAAGAATGTTATCCTGATGACTCTCTGGTTTCTGATCTTGCACCCTAGCTAAAATGGGGTCATTTGTAAAATTATATTAAAGCATAACTCCAGAGAAAGGATATACATTCTGCTGTAGGACCAGGGCCACAAGGAAGCTTTCCATCTGTATTCCCTCAGCATCCTATGGTCCTCTGTGGGGGGACAATAGGCCCGGCTGTCCCCCCCGATGGCGGCTGTATAGGACTGCCAACAATAAATGGGTAAAAACCATACATGTGTGTTTATTTAAAGGCAATTGTATGCCATATGCCATATGCAATTGTCAAAACTCTATTTACTAAACACTGACAGGACTCTTAATTGTACACTATTCTGGTCATGTAGTTTCTTTTCCAGTGTAATGTAAATGAATTGATTCCATATCCTAATGATTAGAACTGTTAAATATATAAAATAAGCAGTGACAGAAAATAGTTTCTCAGGTAGTTAGTCTACAGGTTGTACTCACTGGAAAATGTGTCATTGACCCAGTGTGTGTCATACACTGGTAATTTGCATTTAATGTGACAGTTGAGAATACAGATGGCGGAAATGGTTTGTGTCAACAGAGATTAAATAAATATAAGTTGTCAGGCTTTCTTACTCCAGCTATCCATATTTATTGTGAATAGATGACAACCACGAGTTTTCAAATCATGGCAACAGTACTGCTGGTTGGTTTCTTAATGTGGTGCTTGTACTGAATAGTGTAGTGATCACTAGAACTCAATAGCAGCTGACACATTGAAGAGAAGAGGTGATGTTCCTACTGTGTCAAATGACGTTACACTTAGTGTGGAATAATTCATTTGTTGCTAGGGCTTCTTTTTATGTAATGTAATTTGTATAGTAAGTCAATGGGAGTTAATGGAACAATAGGCCAGATTCAGCTTTTCACTCTCATGACTTACACTCATGAGTTACACTCTTATGGACAAAACCATGTTGAATTGCAGGGGAGGTAAATTTAATTAGTTGCAATCAGCATAACAAGTGACAGTGCATGTTTCCTAGTTATAGTCTAATAACAGTGTAACAGTAACGCTGGTCAGTATCTGTGTGCAAAATGCAAAAATAAAGCATTCTCCCTGCATGCAAACACTGATATTCATTTTACCCCCCCTGCAATTCAACATGGTTTTACCCATGAGAGTGTAACTCGTGAGTGTAAGTCATGAGAGTGAAAAGCTGAATCCAGCCCAATGTCATCAAGTTGTGCTCTTCTTGTTGGTAAGGTTCTGGGTATTATTATGAAAAAACTTTTGGTAGACAATTGAAAGTTATGAATTATGTGATTAAGTTATTATGAGACAAATTAGCAGAGTATTTATTTATATATTATAGCGCCATCAGGTTATGTAGCGCTTTACAATGTTAACAAACAATAATACATGACTGGGTGGTAACAGGCAGAATGGGTGGGGAAGAGGTCCCTGCTCGCAAGCTTACCCTCTATATAAAGTAAGATGGAAATCCATTAGATTGTGTTATGTCCCCAAAGTTCAGTTTGGTTGCTTCCTCCAATCCTACTAGCTTTAATTGATTCCCTGTGCAAAACTGTTTTGTGGTTAATTTCAGACGTTATATTTATCATGTACCAGGAATAATTATCAAACTATATAATATGATGGGAATAGTAACTGTCAGGCACTGCTATAATTATACTGTCACCAAGTAAAAACTTGTGTTGTGTTTCTTGAAGTCAAAGCCTGTTATTACCATAATCTGCATTTGAATGTGCTTTAATTCATGTATAGTCACTATATAATGTATATATAACATATCTGGTGCAGAGTATATGTATGTATATTTTTTAAGTTCACTAAATGCAAACGTCAGTAAAATCAACTTTACTTTGGTCTGTGAAAGATCTGTCTATTAACTTTACATATCTTAGACTATATATATATATATATATATATATATATATATATATATATATATATATCTTGAAGTCACTTTGATCCAGCTGATACAAATAGGTTATTAGTAGTTTGAAAAATAGGTTATTAGTAATTTGATAAATAGGTTATTAGTAGTTATATTACATCCTGGATTCCAAACTTTTTATCGTAGTGAGCTGAAGTCTCTGTGGATGCGGATTCTGGGATTTCTAAGACTTGTTCCTCAGTGGCTCCATATGGTTTTTTGAAGGGTGGTAACACGTGGGGTTATTCATCGCCCATGGAAGTTTAAGTGGGAAAAACAAACCCCAGTGAGCCAAGTAAGAAAGAAATTTAATACCTTAACTTATAGGGTTGTTAAGTGGAGTGGGTTGTAAAGTTCTCCATAGGCCCACTATTATACATACATACATAAATATGTACTGAATCTGGATCTTTGGAATATTACATAAAGTAAAGAAGGGCACCATATTTTGCACCTTATTGCTATGCTTATGGTACACTTTTTATAACACATCAGTAGCCATATTAGTAATGCATCAGCAGGCCTGCAATTTAATTGTATGTCATTTAATGGAACACTTTTTCTTAAATATATGGTGCGTTCACATATATTTGTTTTTTATTTAAAATATTACAATCTGAAAGTATCGAAGGGTGGATTGTTTTGGCAATTTAAACTATGAAAGTATGCCAAGTGTTTCTGAAAACTGCCCCTCCAAACGTTCTGTTTTAAATATGAACAATAGAGTCACGACAGGAGAAGTAATATGGAACAAGAATAAAAACATCTAATCTATATTCAGTGACTTGATTTCATCAACCAATCATGAGAAGAAAAGACAACATATAGTCAAATCATTTCAAGTAGTTTGTATTAAACTTGGCAATCAGTACCACAAGCAAAGTGCTACTGATATATTTAATATCCTCCACAACTGTGGTACTATTGATATGTGTTGGGCTTCATTATTTTGTACCAAAGACCTTAAGTAGGGATTGATGGACATGTGACTTGTGCTGTGTAATTATTTCTTTTGTGTCACTTGTCGTTCTGATTTTCCTATGTTTACAGCTCAGTAAAGATCTGGTATGTAAATTACAGATTAGTAGCTGTGAAACCTCAATGATTGCATAATAATAGGTCATGCAAGATGCTCTATATGCTTCCTATTTTTTTTCTGCTTAGGGCAGTATAATACTGAGGATGAATGTACTTATTTGCACCCACTGTATGCACTACATGTTTTCTATATAACTATTTAATGTTGTTTTAGGCATTTTAAGCACTTTAAAGTATTTTCTCTTGCAATATGTCTATATAGTGTATAGTGAAAAGGTTCAGGTATGACTAAGCAAAGTTCACAATTATTATTCGATCATACAATCCTTATATAAATGTACTGAAATGATAGTACAAAAATGTGATGTATTTATCCGTGGCATCTGTCCCTACAGCAGATTCAGTCCAAATGTCACAGCTTAAAGGACTGGATCCAGTTCTACATCCAATGGCGGACTTCCAGCCTTTGCATTCTGTTATGTTGTGTCCCTCTCTCTAGTAGGTGGAAAATTTATTTTGCTTTTCTATATCTGTATTTACTATACTAAACATATACACCTTGTTTACATGCATAAACATTTAACAGTTTAACATATAGTAGATATATGTTTTATATGCTATTTACTATCATTTTGTTATGATTATGCCACAATTGTGTCTTTAAGCTAAATACTGCTTTGCACATTTTCATTTCTTAATGGTATTAGTAGCTATATAATTAAATAAAATTAGTTGCAATATTTTTTGTTATATTGATGTGCGCACCAGATATTATAAGTGTGTTTTCTATGCGTACGAAACTGAGTTTAGTATAAGGGCCTGTGTTTCATTCATATGCACTGAGTTTTATGCACTGATCTGCTTTCTAAGGAATCAGATCAGCGAATAAAGTTAAGGCAGGTTTCTTGATTATTTTTCAATGCAGAAAACCCCTGAACATCCAATACCCAATGAGCACATACCCAATTGAAAATATATATGTTGTGTGTGTGTATAGCCTCTCATGTCTCTCCAGCTTACAATATTCCCTCATCATGTCACTCCAGCTTTCCAATGTTCCCCTTATGTGTGTCCAGTTTTCCAATGTGTCTTCAGCCATCCAATATTTCCACATATTTGTCTACTACCTTCCAATATCCCCTATTGTGTCTCTAATCACTAGCCTATCTCTTTTAACAAGCTCCCATACTTTACTTACTCTTGCTCTCGTCTCTCCTACTCTTTACTTATGTCCTGCATTGTGCTTCCTCTACGCTGTGTATGACACAACAACCACTGTCAGATGTAACTGACAGCGAGCACAAATCAATAAAGTGGAGGGGGGTGAATACCATGTGATTATCTACCTGTCACACTGATACATTGCTGTGATCCAGTGACAGGCTCAGAAAATGTAAGGTTGACGCTTGTGAGTGTGTAGCCGATAGGGCGCCCTGCAGCAGATCCCCCTGCTTACCGAAATGTGCTGGCCCTGTAATGGGGTAACAAACATTAACATAGTAAGTTCATTTTAATGAAATAATCCCAACACATGGTTTGAGGAAAATATTTTGTAGTGTTTTACACCTGCACAAACCCTCTGTCATGACCTCTTGAACTATTATTTGTTATTGGGTGTCTTTATGCCAATAATTTCTATTCCTTTCTTTGTAGTCAAATGCAGCATTTAATTGTAACCACAGAGTCATTATTCCAGAAGTGTGCTTCCTATGCATCATGCAAATGTATTTATTGGCTGCACAATCTATCAGAAAGGCATAGAAATCCATAATCAATTTAGGCTGATAGAGACTGCAAATAAGAAAATAACCTTTAAGCTTCATGTCATAATTGGATTTTTAAGGTTTTTATAATTATTTCAAGAATAAGCATTTTTTAAGGAAGGCGATTTCCTGTTACCTTATTGAGCAAATGGGTCAAGGTATATTGACCTACACTGTTATATCATAAATCAACTTCTCATTGAAACCAATACTATAGGCATAACTCCAGAAGACAAAACATTAAAAAGCAGAAACCTCTGTGTGAAGCGTGCTTTTCCCCATCTATTATGGTTTTTATATCTGGCTCTATAAACCGCAAAAAAACGATTTTTTTCTGCCCTATGGACATTACGCAGGGCACCTCGCTGGTTGACTCTGGCCCTTAGAACGTATCCATTATATTTATACTTAGTAATATTAGTAATATTAATATTCAATAAAATATTAGTAATATTTGTAGTAGTAATATTCAATACAATATTAGTAATATTAGTAACAGTAATATTCAATAAAATATTAGTAGTAATAGTAATATTCAATAAAAGCCCCAAATTATAAAACATTTAAGATACTTTCAACTTATTAATTTATTTCACACAGTGCCTGCTTGAGAATTCCTGGCAATGGACTGGCTTGCTTCCCAATTAATCATAATTATGAGATTTCCTGTAGAATGACAGGGTTGTGGCTACTTAGGCAGTCCATTTTTGTCTTCAAGCACAGTAGCTCTAGACCATAGACTCCCATATTTTTTTGCCAAGTAGTCCACTTGCCGATTTGTTTTCTGTAGACCTGTGCCTACCTATTATTGCATTTTCCTGAACCTATTCACACAGCTTTGATGCAAGTCTAAACAACTACATATATGCGCAACGTGGGTGCCTGTATAGCTCAGTAATGAGAAATGACAAAATGTTGTCGATCCCATTTACAAAACAAAGACATTTACCAATAATTTTTACGAATGAATATAGCACACCACAATACAGTTGATACATGGTACCTAATTAAATAATATTATGAAATATTATGTACATAGAATCTGTGTTTGGTGTAATTACGGATCACCTAAATATTTATTATTTTCTGTTTATGCAGACCCCCATTTACATTTTGTGCACCCCCAATTTTTTTTTCTCTCTGACATGGACCCCCTGCAAGTCGAAATCGACCCCTGGGGCTCAATATAGACCACTTTGGGAACTTATGCTCTAGACTATGGTAGTGGTAGTGGTTAAAGCAAATGCATGAATGTCTTTATAGTGTGCAAATATGTCAGTCAATGAACACATGCATGTCAATATTGTAAGTCTTGGACTGATTCTTATGATTATTACCAATCTTTATTGGTTCCAGGGATCACTATTATAGTAAACAGTGTCCTGCTAGTATGCAAAAGTGTGATGCCATCAGTATAAATTAAAATGTATATTTACCGTCATTTGCTTTGCTCTTGGTTCTGACACAAGTTGTGCAAAAAGAGCAGTCCTGTTTTATTTCTTTCATAAAAATCATTGAATATTAGATTGCTCCTATGGGCACTGTGGTGCTTTGTGATTCCTAGTCAGCAAAGTAGCCTTGCACTGTATAGGGACTAGACAGCTGTTTCAGTTATGTAGGAATCACTAACTATACTGTACCTACAAATCCTGTTGTGGCTGGTTTGGCTTCAAGGATCAATAGTCCCTAGTGGACAGCAATTATCTTTCACAGACAATCTCAGTTGTACAGAATACACGCACAGCGTCGCAATGTGGAGCAATATTCACACCACTGAGCAAAGTTTGTGTGACAGATTCTGTAGAAAATAACCTGTATCCTATAGAGCGTTGCTGCATGTATGGGATGTGTGACATGAAATTGCCATTGGGAGTAATGATAGTGTTACAGTGTTCTATTGCAATTCTGGGCCAACCTGTCACATGATCAAGAATTGTTTCCTGACATAAGGTCACTTTCAGCTTCTTATTTGAAGCCCACATGTAATGATCAGTCAATTAGAAGAGGCAATGCGACACAGGTTTATTTTATGCAGTTAACCTTATTTTTCTACAGCACACAGATTATATTTACTATTATTATTATTATTATTATTTACTATTTTATTAATAAATTCTTTAACTCTTGCACTATTTAACTAAGGATGTTTAAATCAGTAATCTTTTTGCTACTGTCTTATTTGTTCCTAAGCGAAGCTTAGTATATCACGATGAAAATCATATATTTATATATGAGTATGGGGTATATTTACTAAGCAGGGAGATTGCAGTGAAATTCGAATTTGGGGAAGTTGCCCATGGCAACCAATCNNATTTGAGCTCTCAGTTTCATTTTACACTCTGGAGAATGTGAACTCAAATCTGATTGGTTGCCATGGGCAACTTCCCCAAATTCGAATTTCACTGCTATCTCCCTGCTTAGTAAATATACCCCTATGCCTAGAGTACATTTAATATTTATGGTATTTTTTAATTCTTTTAAAACTTTTGCAACACTTGCTCCCAGGTTGTTTCCCAAAGCCATCCCGAAAGCCAATCCTGCAACTAAACACATTTCAATAAATCAACAATAATCTACTTTATTGAATATTGCAATTCCCTCTTTATTATCTTCCTCTAAGCCAGGCTTGTCCAACCTGCGGCCCTCCAGGTGTGGCAAAACTACAAGTCCCATCATGCTTTAACTGCTTAGACAGATTATTCCTGACAAAGCAAGCTGGGACTTGTAGTTTTGCAACACCTGGAGGGCCGCAGGTTGGACAAGCCTGCGCTAAGCAAATCTTCACCACAGTAATCTATTTTTGCATACAATGGATATACTTGTTTTCACTGATATGACTTTATATGCTTATAAAGGAGGTGTATTTGCTTCTTGCCCCATTTATCTGCAAGTTACTGGATACAGTTAAACATAGTTCAGTAATAAAAAATACATAATTATGATAAATACAATAAAGGTATTTTTATATCCAAACGCGTTGGTGGGCCGGTGTGGTGAGCGTGTTCTCAGTGTTCATTTGTAGTGCAGAGTTGACTGTTGGGGCCCCGTATATACAGTCAGTTACAGTGTCATCTATGTACGCATAACCTATTGGGACCTATTGTTTTTAAACTTTTATTTTTCAATAAATGTTGGACGTGCATTTAGTCTCAATTTCCTTGGATGTTGCAAGTGAGGATATTGACTGGCACATGCACAACTGAAACCTCCTTGACAATCATTAAGGGGAGGTGTAGGAGAGTGTACATGCAGTTAATCTACCTGGAGACGGCACCTGGAGGCTGGGATACAGGGTGCTGGAGGGTAATGTGCCTTGTGCTTTCTCTTTCTTTCCCATTCTTCGGTGAGTGGGGGCTAAATTTGAGAATACCCAATAGATCGAGGACTATAGATCGGAGTGGAGAAAAACAGAAAGGAGGAGAGAATAAATTATTTACATGCTATAATACAAGAATAGTAGATGTGAGTAGAATACCACTTTCAGCTGTACATTCATGTTACAGGCTTCACTATTTTTGTTATTCTTTTACTCTGAGGCTGGAGAAGTGAGCGATTGGCTTGGTGGAATTTGGGAATTAATACCCTCATATTGGATGGAGTAGATACCACTATGACTGAGCTTGGAGAATAAGACTTATGCGTTGGGACTTTTTAATTGGACTTTCATATTTATATCAATGTGTGGACCTCAGCACTGCAAACTGCATGTGAGTGTACACCCACCTATTCTTTTTGCAAATAATATATAATGTCAGCAGCATGTCCTATAGATATGAACATGACACATGATTTAATAGTAACAGGAAAAATTTATTCTTGACATATAACCTTTGCTCAGACCATTTCATTTATTTATTTTCTGTGTTTTGATAGAATTTCCAACCTCTTTTGGGGCCATTTTAATAGCAACCATTGAATTTAAAATGTAAAAAAGAATAAATCAATCTTGATTATGATTAATTCATTCATATTATTGGTTTTGTGGTTAATACAAAGATTATGAAAACAAATCCCTAGTAAGATATATGTAGATAGTTATTGTATATCGCATTCTATAAATCTTAATGTATAGAATAATTAAGCTACAGTGAAGGTATATCTGTGGATATATGGTGGAGCTATATATCCGTACGTGAACCTTAATGACACAGGCAAAGTATATTTTTGGATTGGGATATGATGGGTCTAATCCAATGCCATAGAAAAAGGGGGGAGGGCTACATGCAATCCAAACGGTGCCTTTCATTGCAACCAGTTCAACTGCTTATTTCTAAATACGTTATGCAAGTTAAAGATTGTATAGTGTAATGGTGCCTGTAAATGGAGGATCTGGTTAACAAAAGCCTCTACATAAGATTATAAATGTCTCAGAATAATAGAAAGCAATATCAGGAAAATATATGTGTGTGTGTGTGTGTGTGTGTGTGTGTGTGTGTGTGTGTGTGTGTATGTATGTATGTATTTATTCAAGGTAAAAAGGTTGTAACCAGATGGAGGTGCTCCTAGCACAAATCTGAGCTCAACCCAAACTGAGATTTACTAATTCCCAGAAAATAATACTGGTAGAAAGGGAAATTATCAGAAATAGGGAGCAGATGTGTAGAAAAAAGAGTGGATATAATATGGTATGCCCAAAAGTTATATGATTAAGCATATATTACTATAGTATGATGAATTAATTCCAAAAAATCCCTTCCTTCCAATGATGCAATTTGCTCATAAAAGGAGAAAGAGGTAAAATAAATAGAAATTTAATTAATACATATAAAAACACACTTTAGTTTAAAATAAATAACTGCACAAAAATATATTAGACACTCGTACCCAGAGCGGCAAAGGCAACCAGCGGGTGATGGCAGTCCGTGGCTGTGCGGCAATGTAAACAAGCGTCCACGTGTGATGGAATGGCCGTCTAGAACCTTGTCAGTGTGTGCCGGATGGAAAGAGTCTCTCCAAAGGAGTCATGCTCTGATGCGTTTTGGAAGCTCCTCCCCCTTATGACCAAATTGCATCATTGAAAGGAAGGGATTTTTCGAAATTAATTTATTATATTATAGTAATTTGTGCTTAATCATATAACTTAATCATATAACATTCACAAAGAAGTGAATGTGGAGCAGAAATCTAATGGTCCAGCGGGTTGCTCAGAACAAACAACGAGTCCTGAATTACCCACTGGACCTTTGGATAAGAACTTGGGACCTCAAGCTGAGACACTTTGGCGCTACAACCCTTACTGTCTATAAACTTCATATACAGTATCATATTTAATATTAGCTACAGCAAAATGTTCGTTGCTAGTTGTTTTTTTTTTATTTTTTTGTCACAATAAAATGTAGCTAATAGTCTGGAGTGGTTCCATCTTGGTTTATGTCTATTGATTGTTTACTATGTAACTGAACTGTATCTCAACTAAACTTAAATAGGAAGCATAGATACTGGTGTAATTTCCCAATGGAAATGATGGATGACATTACAGTAAAATATATCTATTTTTGTGTATCAGATGTATGCATGGAGATTTGGATCCAGTCCCATAATATTAGCCAGGGACCATTTTGGTTTTTGCTTCATTATATTGTAAAAATCAAAGCCAAAAAAGTACCATAGTTATACTAGTTATAGATGCCTGAACAGTGATTAATAGATTCTATAGAGTTCCTTTGATCGTATATATAAAAGTAGAATGGTATAAAATCTAATGTGTAGTTAATATTGCCAGCTAATGCTATTTTCAATAGACACACACATGCTCTTCACCATCAATTACAAATGTAATTCACAAGCTTATATATTAACTGTTAATGACAACTCTTAGATTGTAATTTGATTAAGCCAAGGCCATGTTTACCTTCTGCTTTATGCCATTGTATGCTAGTATTGTAAACTGTGTGCAATAGCGAATATGTGGGCGGTTGAAGGAAAATAATAATAGTAATAATATTTCAGTTGAATATGACTCACATAATGGCTCTGAAAATAAGTAAATGAATCCCACAACGAGAAACACACTTATCACCGGTAGACTCCATTGCTTATGCAATTATATATAATTGTTGATTTATCGCAATGCTATGATTTCAATGACAGAAAAATAATTTTAACATATATGTCTTAGAAATGGTAGCTTTAACTAAGTGAAATGCCTGTTAATTGTTTCTAAAACAATGTAGTCTGTATTAACTTGTGATACAATAGATACGTATGCCTATACATAAATCACAGTGATATAATTATACAAATGTAATAAGAAGTACATTTGTTAATGTCTGTGCAGATGTGCCATTTAGTAAATGTAGTCAATTATTTGTTACTTGCAGGTCTCCTAAATCATGAGTGCCTTAGACAATTAAGGACTTATGTTCCACGTTTTGAAAGCAATTGTATAGTAATGTATTAAATGTGATTGGCTCTCACAGCTTATTTCAAGTTGTTTCTTCAATTATCAAAATGAGCCATTCAATGTAAATATCAAATTACTGTACAGCAATACATCCACATTATGCCTAATCTTAGAGTACAAACTTGATAATACAGTATTATAATCCTGATAAAACAGCAAGAAAAGCCAGTTTGGCAACAGTGTATACTGTATTGCAATTCTAATCATGGGATTATACACCTGAAAGTGTTTCGCACATTAACTGGGAACGAATCTCAAAACAAATTGTTACAGTTTTCCTGCAATTAACTGGTTGTCTATGAACAGCAAAACATTCTTTGGAAACATGATTATTACCAAATCACACACATTTGAAATATGGAGATTTAAAATTACAGCTGTTTGACTCACTAGGTTGTTTTTTTTTATATGTCACAGCTTGATAAATTCCCCAAAAGAATAGTAACTAGACAATGTATTTATGTCACTTGTGGAAGCACTAATGTGTATTCATTGTCCTGTGGATGAGCAATGCATATATATTAGAAAATGTGATTGCAATACATTGATTTACACTTATTCTGCCTTGTGATATATTATTTACTGCTCTCTTGAGAAAAACTAAATGAGTGTGGAGGATGGTCATACAAAGGATGCACATGCCATTGAAATAAACAAAATGCTATTCAATCCATTTGCTCTTTGTTTTTAGCAAATTGTTTTTGATTATGTTAATTAGCAAAATAGGTTTATTTTTGTAAGACATATAAAATGTTAAAAATAACTCCAGACTTTTATACAAATATGTAGCTGCAAGTCAATACTGTCAATATATTGACTATGTCCCTCCACCCCTGCCCTCCCACAAAACACTGCACTGAACACAGGCAATAACGGGAATAACGGCAATAAGTCAGGTTCAAATCTGGATCACATCTGCTCAACTGCTTATTCGAGTTGGGCTCTAAATCCTTATGGATTGGTTTTACATTTTGGAATGAGATTACAGCAGTATAATAAACATTGGCTGCATTACAGTAAAGAGTAATTAATTAATGAATTTTATATTTAAACACCAAAAAGTAAATAAATAAATAATAATAATAATAATAATAATAATATATATATATATATATATATATATATATATATATATATAATATTCATTCAAGGTATCACGTGTTTAAAACTCCATGCAAAGATTTTTTTTTCTTAAACATTAAACTAGTGGTATCATGCTACATAAAGATGTGGTTTGGCACTTCTGTATTTGTGTATGAATGTGTTCATAGCATGATTTGCTATTTTTAGTATAAAGGAAGCTAAATAGACAGATTTACAGGGATATAAAATTTAGGTAAGATTAGCGATTTAATAATATAATCTTTTTAAAGCATTGAATAGTCTTTTAAGTAGCGAACATTTGAAAGCTAGTACTAAATGCAGGTCATTACTTTTAAACAGCTGGAAAAGTTAAAATATGTTCCATTGAACAGTTCCAATAACTTTAGGGCTATTCACTATTTTAAGCAACTGAAAAATATATAGCAATCAAAAAAGAAAATGAAAGTGTAGTCTGGTGCTCCATGGGAAGTATCATTGAAAGGACAGCTGTATTCAAAAGTTTTTTAAACAGGTTCACACTAGGCAAATTATATTTGTGGCTTGTTATTGTTAGTGGTATGGGTACACAACTTAATTTCATAAATATAGTAATTAGTGGGATGAGCTGAGATCAGTCTAATCATATTTGAAATTAACATGTAAAAAAAGAAACATATCTAATTTTTCTCAATATCCCTGTGTCTGTGTGGGTATTCTCCAGGTACTTAGCTACCAAAAACAGACAAGCTTCTGTAGCCAAATTTCATAACAACTGATGCCTGCTCATTATGATAGGGAGCACACTTATGTTACGCACTCCAGCATAAAGGAAATATATGCAGTGTTGAAGGCTTGCTTAAAGGTCTGCAGCAAGATAGACCTAGGTCAAGATCTAGTCATCCAGTTAAGATGTGGTTGCCTATACAAACAGGCAGGGAGGCACTTCCTTTTATGTCAAGGGTATGTCAAGGGTACTATGGACTGTTTCATTAAGGTACTTAAACTAGCGGCAGACAAACTATGTCAGATATTCCTAAAACTCAACCTTCTGAAGCAGGGTGTAATGTGCCATCCTAGGCTGGAAAAACTGGATCTTAATGCCTTGATTGTTGAAACCCAGAATCTAAGGAAACAAGGTTTTGCATCTGGATTCATTAGTGCTAATGCTGGGGGACGGAAAGTATCCTTGACTTTCTTCAACAGGATCTGGAATAACATCTCTTCACAAGTTCCTTGAAAGTTCAGGTACCTACCTTAAGTGCCATGCTGGACCTGAATGATGCTTAGGACAAGTACTGTATATCATACGATTCTTACAGGCAACAAAGAAGGTTAAAAAACTACTTTCTATGACCCAGTAGCTCTGTGGTAACCTCATCCTGAATGCACTCATCCTGAATGCACCTCTCCTCTTTGAGGCTCTTCATGATGTTCTTGACATGGAAAATCATGTGTTTAATAGCTATTAGCTTCAGCTAGAAGAGTGTCAGAACTACAGGCATTATGGGTGGAACAACCGTATTTGAACTTTTTACAGGACAAAGTAATCTTACAAACTAATCCTAAGTTCCTGCCAAAGGTGGTCTCTACCTTCCACCTTAACCATAATACTGAATTCAGTAAGCACAGGAAGAGCTAAAGAATCCACAGTAAAGCACTGGGAGCACAACAAGTAGTGAATAATCCACAGAGGTTAATTCCAGGTTAATATCTCAACAAGTGTTAATAACCTAAAAATTATAAAGTGTATAATTGATGAGCATATTTAAGGAAAACATTACTGAGACATGAATCTTGCGGTGCTCCACAGTTTACTAGAATACATTTTAGTTCCTAAACCATACTAAAGTCTAAATAAGCTATATCTATTGATCCACCCTGATTTATTACTTCAATTACATAGAAATAAAAATTCCACTAGATTTGGCATGATCATCCAGCAAAAAGAAAATCAATGCTGCACTGGATCTTGTAATTTGGAAGACTATAAATAGTCAACAATTCATTTATAAGTGAGTGAATTAATATTTTTCTAGTCATATGAATTTCACAGATTTATAGTTGTCATATTTTTCTTACAACTTTTCTGCAGTAGACTCACATTTAATTGTTGTTTGGAATCCACTTTTCAACAAGAAAGGGTGCAAACATGTAGATGATGGTTTTACAAATCATATACCTAATCTGATGATGTGTCACTGTAACATCACAGTGCAAATGATTGAATTAACTTGAAAAGGTAAGATATTCAGTCATATGTTGATTCCTAAAATACCCAAGTGAAATACACTGTTACATAGTTACCAATATAGAAACATACAAAGTGTCAGCAGATAAGAGCTACATGGCCCATCTAGTCTGCCCAGTTGTTTATTTAAACTTTAGGGCAGATTCAATTAGTACCATCACCAATCATTTAACCATACAAAAATGAAAAGAGCAAGGGAATAACATAAATTAGAAATATTAAGATTTAACTTTTATTTGTTTTATTTGTTTATGGTGTATCTACACCCATATATTAATAATTTTGCCTAAATCTTAAAACCAAGACAGATAGACTATAGTGTTTGACATATACAGCGTGAATGGGGATGTATGGGGCACTATACTATCCCTATAACACACTTGCAAACTAAGTCTCATCGTCTCTCCTGTAGCTGTGGCGAGCGAGACGGACATAAGACACCTTACAGGGGCGGACCACTGATGTGGACCACAGTCCTGACAATCTGATGGACGGAATCACGATAAGTGACAACTTACCTTATTGTACCTAAGACTGTTTGTAGCCTGTAAATGTATATTTTAGGGTATTTCCCAAGTCTCCTTATGCTTTTAGAACTCTATTGGTATTGCTGCTAAATGTAATGTTATCTGAGTAGATCCCCTGATGAGTTCCGTGGTAAGGAGCAGAAACTCTAACATGTTAATGTCGGGACGTTTGTGGGATATTAAGAAGCACTTTATTATATCTTTTATAGCACTCTTGGAGGCTATCTGGTATAGGGCACATTTAAGGTCAGTTAGCCAGGTTCAGGGACAGGTTCCAGACCGGTCGCCCATATCGGGGCGGTAGCCCTGATCAATAGGCTAAGGAGAGATGATGAGACTTAGTTTGCTAGTGGTGTTATAGGGATAGTATAGTGCCCCATACATCCCCATTCACGCTGTATATGTCTAACACTATATCTGTCTTGGTTTTAAGATTTAGGTAAAATTATTAATATATGGGTGTAGATACACCATTTTTACTCATGAACAAATAAAAGTTAAATCTTAATATTTTAAATTTATGTTATTCCCTTGCTCTTTTCATTTTTGTATGGTTAAATGATTGGTGATGGTATTATCTGGTGTGGAGCATTGAATTGGGACTAGTACTAAGAATATATGAGTACAAATCCATTGTGTAAATGCAGATTCAATAAGGCATCGCGCCTAATATTCTCATTGAGCCGCATATAAAAATCTGCGAGATTTCCTTACCGGAAGAGATGTGAAAAAGCGCACATCGCACTTTTCCCGTAATCGTGTGGGATTGAATCAGTCCCTATGTGTTAACCTTATTTGTTTAACAATTTTATTTGAGATTTAGAATACCCCAGAGCTCAAAGTGGAGGTGTATATGGGGGTATGCCATACCGGCACTTCTCAATACATTGTAATTGAAAAACTACAAATCTCCATTGACTTCTATTATATTCAGTGCCCCCACTTCTAAATGTCCATACCATCACCTCTAAATTTCCACTTTGACCACTGGAATACCTATCATTTTTCTAACTATTCATTCAGTGAAGTAATATTTCCGCACATTTCCTCTGAACCTATGGTGCTGTGTTAACTCCTAGCTGTGGCACCTGTGGGGAGTGAATCTGTCACAATATATCAAATACACAATAGTATATCAAAGATTCCGACAGTGGCAAACTCGAAGAGATTTGTGCCAAGCTAGAAGCAAATTTATACTTGGAATATATGTATTGTATGCAAAGATTGGGAATTAATTCATTTCCTAAAATATGTAATTGGTAAACTATAATTGTATGTTATTCTAATAGTCTGGAAACAACTTACCCCTGAAACCAGGTATTACCTAACTTAACAATAGTAGTATATTAACTAAATAATAGTAACAGAAAAGTAATAAAAAAGTGACAGGCCAAAATAAAATTGTGAAATTGTATTTTCCCTTTCTTGATGATAGTGAACTGTCTCTCCTCTGAAACGTTGACAATTTGGTGGATTGAAAAAATATGTGTTGAATACAGGTACTTCACGTCTGCGAGTGGTGTCTTCCTACATGGTACTTCTACAAATTTTTCCTGGACAAAAGCACCACAGTAAAGACTGAGTAATGGAGTCTGGCATCTGGACAATTTTATACATATATATATATATATATATATACAAACACACACACACATAATATACATTTTATTTTTATTATTTATGATTACATTTCAAACACAAATGTTTTTGTCTGGAGTAGTCAACCTATTATGAACACAAAATATCAAGTAGCCCAAGTGGCCAAATGAAGAAACATGGATGGCCTTGACAAACGAACTGGAGGTTTCACAACTACATATAGAGACTTCTCTATCTCTCTTTTTTTCTTGACCATTTACTGTAAATGACATCTTTTAATTTTCAGATTTTTATCTCATAATGTATTCCAACACTTAAAAACAGTGTACCCTATGGGTAAGTAAAATTGATGGCTGGGTATCTATAATCTGATTTTTGACAAATGGATAGTGCTTGAGGCTGCTGCCACAAGAAATATAAAAGTTTAACGAGTTGTTGTTTTTGCATTTTGCTCTTTTAACAATCTAATGTATACCTGTTCTAATAAATCCCAGTTCCCACAAGCTTTTACTGTGTAAAAAAAAAGAAAAATGAAACCTGAAATACTTTTGAAATGCATTTGAGAAATTTTCAACAAAATAACAGTAAAAACGGCAGTAAGCAAACAACGAAAGTAGATGCTATAGAAGGGATCCCTCACACTTTAAACAGTTTGAATCCAATTATTTTCAGTACTGTTCCTAAATGTACTTTTCCATGACTGCTTGTTGTGAATACAAATTGTACTTTACTTTGACAGTGCGATCAACTGAACATATACAGTAGATATTCTTTCCAAATATAACAAGCAGGAAATGTTTCTTTTTAATTACATTTTTACATTATGTTAGTGTTGAATGTGGGGCACATTCAATTCAATATTTATTACACATTTAACACATCATATTACCACTGCACATTGGTAAGTGTCTTCAAGGCCATTATAAATAGTATTCATATTTACCATTTTAAGGACTAAAGTACATTATGTAGCAGATTTGATGTTAGACTGCTTTGTTCTGGATCAGCAGGACACCCCTGTCTTTTTGAATTTGTAAGAGATATGCTGCAGAAGCATGCCTCTTACAATAATGTAAGCACTTACTATAGCCTATGCCGTGTGGTAAATATGCTTTTTTGTTAATGTGATTTCTATATTTTAAAGTCTTTCGTTCTTTTTGTCATTTTTAGGAGGCAGGCAGGGGAGTGTGAGCTGTCTTCACTAGATCACCGGCCAGCCGTCAGTCTCAGTGTTAGTGGGAAGTTAGTGTCTCAATATGTCACACAGCTCCCCCTAAACTCCGACCTGACTCCACCCAAGACCCGCCCCTTTCCATTGGCGATCAGGCCAAAATATTTTACAGTAAAACTTAATGCCTACCTCAATGTATCCCCCTTTACTGTACATAGTGTATCCACCATTTGTCAATCTATATATTCAAGAATTTTCCATTGCACAGATACTTAGTTCCATAAGTTGAAAACTAATACATGTACTCACACAGGAACTGTGGACTTGGACTTGGTTTTCATTAAATCAATACCTACATTGGGTATCGGTTCTGCAGAACCAGTGAGAACTGGCTGAATCCCACCACTGTTTATAACACATATCCTGATTGCTTCCTACAGTGATTGCAGTGTTCTTCTATGTGGCCAGGGTAAGACTGGATGTGTTGTCTTCATGATTGCATGAATGGACTTGCAGGCTATGCGATTATGGTGGCAGGATACATAAGCTGGTATACAGTGTCGTCGATGTGAATCATGGATATATATAGATATATATATATAGATATACTATACTTAGGTTCACACACCAATAACTTATTGGGGGCTGGGTTTTGTAATTAACATGTTTGATTCCTGCATTGTAGGCATGGATAGGCATTCTAAAGAACCCTATGAAAAGTGGGGGGGGGGGTGAAACAGCTATATGCACTGATCTGCTTCATAAGGAGAATCAGTTCCCAACAATATTTTTAATATTCAATACATAGAGCAGCATAAAATATTTTTGGAAAACATTGGAAATGATTAATATTTCTGTTGTTTTCCACTTATAACTGCAGATTGGAAAATATTCATAGATTATTCCGTGGTGGCTTTTAGCTCCGCAGTGAAATACTGAAAAAATAATCTGAGACAAATTTAGTTTAGGGCAAGGTCAGATAGGATAGTATAGGTAGATTTGCAGTTAAATTATAAAACTGAATTAAATGACAGAATAAATATAAAACCAGAGAAAAACACTGATTGGGCATAACATAGAAAAATGAGAAAATAATGAAAGTTGATCATTTCTGTTCCTCTGTGTTGCCTATGCTAATGTATTTGCAGGTCTTTTTATGCTCTTGTGAATTTAATTTTATTTTATGCTATGCTGCTGAGCAGGGATGTATCAATATCAATTAACTGTTAGTGTATTCTCTGAACCTTTTTCATATTCATCTTTCTCCTTTCCAATTGTGTACAGGAAACAAAATAAAATTAAAACATTTTTTTTCTTTCCAGAGAAAGCATCTGCAAATGGACATAAAGAAGTCTCAGCCAACATATTTCCAGGTAATGAAATCTAGTTTGTTTTCTGCCTGGATTATGATAAACCTCAATTAATTTTGCTTCTGCCTCAAAAGGCAGAAAGTCCAGACAAGTTTAATGCATAAAATAAAAAAAAATAAAAGTTAAAATAATCTACCAGTAACCTTGGACACATTATAGCGTAATTCAGTAACAACATTTAAAGTCATATTTTAGCCTGGATATAACAAAAGGATTGATTTAGACAAAAGGCTTCAATTAACATGGCCTAATTAGGTGTGACTTGCTTATTAATTTAAATGATTTCTGCAAAGCACTATGATGTGTTTGGTTTGTTATGGGATTTACAGTAAAGTAATTTTGTCATTGCACAAGTGAATAAAAAGCAAATAAAACTACTGATTATGCACTGCAGAATTTGCTAAGAAGTCCATAGACTGATCACAAATGTAATTTTTTCCAATAACATTCCTACACATTTTATTTTTTCCACCGCCAGTTTGCCCTTGTTTCCATTTCGACAACATGGATGACATTTGGTTGTGGACTATAAGTTATTGATAAAATTTTGGGATTTGGGTCAGTAAAAAGTTCAGTCTAGAAGACCTAATATATGGGTTTATGTACGTTCTTGGCATGTGCTTTAAGTTGTAATGTAAAAAAAGAAAAGAAAAAAAATACTTACAGTAGTTAAGCAATTCAAGCGTTTGGTTCACTGATAAATGGATCTGACCCATAATCTCTAATGCAGACCTAAGCACAACCTCTGTAACAGACTCAATGCCTAAATTTACTAAATGGCGGGATCCGAAAAGTGAGGATGTTTCCCATAGCAACCAATTAGATTTGAGCTCACATTCTCCAGTATGTAGAATGAAACGAGGGAGCTTGGATCTGATTGGTTGGACTGGCAACTATTTTCTTTAAATGTAAAAGATTTTCGGTACTATTCGCTATCTTAAATAGACTGGGTAAATGGTTATTTCTTGTTAAATATGTGTGATCCTATTTATTGCTGAAAACAATAGCAGAAAACAATATGGCATTCATTGTTTTTTCAAGGCTATCAAAAAAATGCATCTATGGATGTAAGTAAATGGCTGGTCTTTGAATAGTATATATATCACCATTGGGATATACTATTATCACTTTGTGACCTGTGTGGAAAGAGGTCACTTTCTTTGTCTTATTAACCTGAAAGAATACTCATTTTTACTCATTAATGCTACAACACTGCAAAGCAAGATTTAAAAGAATGATGAATTCTATTATTAACTTACAAAATAAAGCAGGTATTCTTGGCACAATATATGTGATAAAGGTTATATTCAATGTGAATAAATGAGTAACATGTAGAAATGTAAGTAACAAGTAATGTACGGTTACTGATATGAGCCAGTCGCGGTCCCCATTCATGAGCGTTCTGTTTCAGAAGTTGAGGATTTGTCAATTTCTGATGCTGTGCTCTCACATCTACTAGATGTTTATTTCCCCCGGCTACTTTATTTTCTGGAGTTTCTTCTACACAGCAGCTTACATAGAAAAGATATTATCTGAATTGAATTATATGGAGTTCCTGTTGGTTTAGATTTTTCATAAAGTTGAAACTAAATGGATCTTTTGTTGAATAAGTTATTATATTGCAAAACAACTGTTGCCTTAGACTAGAAAGCTATAGTAAGTGCCTATAAAAGGTGGTCACAAAAGTATATAATAAAAGCAATACAGGGTAAAGCTACAGGGTACCTGTCACTTAAAATAGGTCACTATACAATGTTACATAAACAGATATATTGCAATCTAGGGATACATTTCTCATGACAATTGATCCATTTCACAGTTCTTAACCTTAGAAGCATTAATAAGACAATATTGCATATATATATATATATATATATATATATATATATATGAGAATCCCCAGCATTCATGCTATTAGCCAGTGACTAATTATGCTACTTTACATGTAAAATAAAATGGCAGAAACGTCAGTCACATACATGTGCACGTACATTTTTAGCCACCAGCCACTTCTGGCCTTTCTGCTTATGGTAGTCCTAACCTAACTCACTGGCTAATAGCATGAGTGCTGGGGATTCTTGATTCTGTGTAAAATACCCTTTTTCCTTTCACCTGCATTGTGTTAGCTTACAGACCAATGTGCAATCTCCATTTTGTATGTTTATATATATATATATATATATATATATATATATATATATATATATATATATATATATATATATATATATATATATATATATATAGTAGATTCTTTACCAGCACTCAGACTTTCTATTGAAAAAAATACAGGAAATCCAAGGGTTTCACATTAACAAACAGTGCAATACATGTGCCTATATAACAACATCATAGCTATCAGTACCTCACCTTGTGTCATCCCCACACATGTAAGTTCCGGTGATCCTCACAGTAGCACCAGCACACAAACCGGAAGTGACATAGAAAATATACTGTCCTCAATACTCTATATGATAAACAGTTGATATAAATAGTAAATAAACAACAGATTTCTTTGCATCCCACAGTCTACCCTAAACATTCTGTGTATTGAATGTTGTATCTACACTATTCTTTTATTTACACTATTTTTCTTCTTGTTTCACCAGTTAATATACATATAATAAAGAGACACTCGGATTTGAGCTGACCATGGACCTGATTAAGGAATTGCAGCAGCTGCCAAAAACCCTGAATAAGCTCCTAAATCACACGCTTTATAACCAAACCCCACCCTTGTAAACTATACCTTCTGTGACGGGTTTACTTAAGACCACAAATCATAGCCGCCTAGAACCTTAAAGTTCAAATTTAGAACACTGAAGGCCGCATTAAGCTAGGCAAACACGGTAAGATAAATTGTTCCAATCTAAAAAATTTTTCAAGAGTGGTCAAAATCATGTTGAATTGCAGGGGAGGTAAAATGAATGTCAGTGTTTGCATGCAGGGAGAACACTTAATTTTTGCATGTTGCACACAGATACTGACCAGCTTTACTGTTACACTGTTATTAGACTTGGGCTAGGTAACATCATCTCTCAACTCTAATACTTATTGCAATTAATTCAATCTACCTCCCCTGCAATTCAGCATGGTTTTGACCACTCTTGAAAAAATCTTTAGATTGGAACAATTTATCTTACCGTGTGTGCCTAGCTTTAGGCCTGAAGTGTCATAAACAGCCAACTGCAATGCATCAGCCTGAACAGCATAGGGTTAATTAATTTATTGATGCTGTCCAGTACTGGTTAGGTGTGGCTGGGGGGGTGGGGTTATTGGTGGGGTGATGGGCGTGGTATTGTGATGGGCATGGGGGTCAGGTGACAAAGATTATATAAGTCTTATGCATGAGGTAAAAATTAGCCTTTTGGAAATCGTTTGGTGGGATAAGTACTTGTGCTTTATCTACGCTGTCTGTTTCCTGTCTTAGGCTTTCCTGGGTTTGCCCTGCTCTGTGAGTGTGGATTTTGGTGCTAAGGTCTTTGGTTAGCTGGTGGTGTTTTCTTTAATTTGACTTTATTCTTCCCTGTTTTTATTCTTTCTCTCTCCCTCTGTTCCCATCTTTTCTTTCTCCTTACCTTCTCCCCCCCCCTCTCCCCTCCCTCCTTCTCTCTTTTTTGCTTTCTGGTTTTATTTTAGTGAATTCTTCTTTTTGCCTTAGGCTTTGGCTTCTGTATTTGGTTTCACTGGGTGCTTGCTTTGCTTTCTGGTGTACTGTTTTTTGTTTTGCCTTTAGTCCAGCTCTATTATGTCTCGCCCCGTTCGTTCCCGCTCCTGCCCGTTATAGGGAGGAGGGAGCGGTTTCTTCGGTTGAGGCCGGGATGCACGCGCCCGGAGCGCTCTCTTCTGGTGGCGCGGGCGCGCTGCATCGTGGCGTCCCGCACCGCAAAAAGGGGACGATCGCTGAGTGTTGGGATCGCCTCCTCTTCGGCTCAAGTGCGCGTGACTTTGGGAGGCAGGGGCTGTCATATGGCAGCTGGGCACAGTACTGGGGCTGTTCAGGGCTCCTCTTCCGCATCTGGCAAGGGGAAGGAGGCTGCAGCAGCATGCTGACAGCGCTTGGATGTTCAGGGGCACTACTGGCGTGGAGGCTGGTGATCTGTCTGCTGCAGAGGTACAGGGGGTTGGCTTGCAAGAGGGGCGTGTACATGGTGGTAGGGGTGGGGGGACAATGGGTAGGGGTAAGAGGAGTTGCTCTGGGGCTGTCAGGCATGCTTTGCAGGTCTCTGCTGGTGATGAAGATTGGGATTATTATTCAGGTGGTAGCGTGGATATGGTGCCTGAAACTCAAACATCTGATATTCAGTCGGGGGCTCCTGCTGCTGGTTATTGGGCTAGAGAGGAGATAGTTGCAGGTCTCCCCGCTTCACAAGCCACGTCTGCTTCGCAGTGACCATTTCCACCTCCAATTTTTCAGGTAGGGGCTGGGCCCTCCGCGTCATCTGGTGTATCCAGCTCGGTTCCGTTGTCTCAGAATGTCCCCGGGGGGTGCTGGCATTTTATACCCGGCTCTACTGGGGCCACGTATCCTGGTTTCCTGTCAAATTCTGTTTAGTTTCCTGCAGGTTCACAGGTGGTGCCGCCTATGATGGCGTTCAACAACGGGGACGATTGGAAGGGGGCGTGCCGGGTTCTCATGTCTCGTATGTTCCAGATTCTGTTCCCGGTGGTTTTCCTCATCCGCCTGCTGCTCTGTATTGCGTGATGGAGCCGCTGCCCGGTACATCTAGGGGTGAAGGATTTGGTGACGGCCGTGCATTGCAGGGTGCAGCAGCGCTTGAAGAGTCAGGTGAGATGGAATTTTGGGACTTATCTGATGGGGAGGGGTCGCAACGTGGCAGTTGCGTATCAAGTGTGGATTCTTCGGCTTCGCAGATTCCTCCAGCTAAGCTTTTAAAATTACTGCGCAATACTCTAGCTAGATGGGTGGGGGAGGGCTCACGCACTAAGATGGCAGGTAAGGCATTGGTGAAATCTAGGTGTCCCGGTCCTCTTCCTGTCTTAGAGGAGGACGATTCTATTTTCTGGGACGTCAGGGACTCCTCGCGCGAGCGCATACGGAAAGGTCGTTATGTGGATATGTTCCTCGTCACAAAGGCCGGGAAGGATGGCTTGGCAGCTGCTAAGGCGAAAGGGGGTGTGGGGGAGGAGCATTATAGGAATTTTTCTAATTGGTTGGGGGGTTTCTTGCCATTTGCCGCTTGCTATCTGGAGTCCCGTCCTACAGAATATATGGGAATCACCATCTGATACATGATTATACTGCGCATGCGCATGCTGGTTTATGGAGGGCGTATGATGAGAGGTTCCGTAAGAATCATGATGGGGCCTTTTGGGGCTAGTGATATGGCTATCTGGATGAGGCTGTCTCATGCTCGGCCTGGTTCGGATAGCTTTCACTCTCGTAGGCCGGGTGTACAGGGGCAATTTGGGAATTCCCGTTTGCAGTCCTTTCCGTCCTCGTCTCGGGGCAAGTGCTTCGCCTTTAACACCGGGCATTGTACCAGGGGTGCGGGCTGCAAATATCGTCACTCCTGCTCCAGGTGCGGAGGTACTCACCCAGCCCAGGATTGTCCGGCTGGCTTACGTTTGGGCTTACTTCGGGGCGTTTCGGATTTCCGAACTGGTGGCGGCTGGCCGTAATTTGATCCCTTCTGGTATTCTTCGTCGTAATGTGGTTTTGTCGACTGATGTTGTTTCTTGTAAGATTCGTCAATTGAACGTTGAGTTGTGCCCGGTTGCCCTGGCATTGGCCTATGTGAGGGGTGGCCATCCTGGCGGTGCGCACTGGCTAGCGCACTGGGATGGTTCTCCTCTTACGAAGTTTCAATTTGCGTCTGTGTTTAAACAATGTGTTAGGGGTATTGGCCTGGACGCTTCGCTATACGGTACCCACTTGTTTTGAATCGGCGCGGCTACAGCGGCCGCGCGCTCGGCGCAAGACATACAAGCCTTGGGTCGCAGGAAGTCCGGGGTGTTTAAACGGTATATTAGAGTTGATAAGTTGGGGGGTTGTGAGCTGTTCTTATGTGTCCGCGGTTTGTGATTGCTGTTAACTTTTGTTCTTTTTCAGGGTTCTTGTTGTAGGTGAGATTTTAGGAATTGAGGCCGGAGCTAGAGCGATCTAGATTTATTCCCTTGCCTTCTGGGGGCACTGAGGCTTTTCTCCTGTTTTTTCCCCTTTAGTAAGATTTCCTGATTGATCTTTGGAGATCTTGGGGGTGTTCAGGAGTTGTTCGTCTCAGTTAGACGCGCTTTGGCTCCGGTTCTCTTTCTGCCCCCCTCCCTTTTGTGTTCTTCCCCTTGTCTGCTTACTTAATTATTTAACTTGCGGTTGTTAAGGATTTTGTAGTAGATAGGTGGTTTATTTTTCTTTCAGGTGTTTCTTCTGGAGTTCGGGTGGCCTGGATCATGGGTCATTCCTACATTTATTGGGCCGGACAATATTTTGCTTCTACTAGTGACCTCTGTTTGCCTGGGGGGTGGGCTGTGGAATGGGTTGGGGTTCGCGGTATGAGGTGGGACATTTTTTATTTTCTGTTTCTTAAGGGTTGCTTTTATTTTGGCCCTCCCGATTGTTTGGTGGTTCATCTAGGAGGTAATGATTTGGGTCACATTAAGGCCGTGGCTCTCAAATGGGCTATTAGGAGGGATTTTGAGGCCATTCACCAACGATTTCCGGCCTTACGCATTTGCTGGTCTAATATTATTCCTCGTCTGGTTTGGAGGGGTTGGGGGTCCATTAAGCGGCTGGATGGAGCGAGGAAACGCCTTAACCGATTTATGCGACACTTTATGGGGTCCATTGGGGGTCTGTCATTCATCATGATGATATCACTTACGAGCATCCTGTATTGTATAGAAGGGATGGGGTTCATCTATCGGACCAGGGTATGTTTTTGTTTGTTCAGCATTTGTTTTGGGGATTCTCCTAGGGGGTTTCGGTGGAGGACGGGGTACTGGAGGGTTGGTAGCAGTGGGGGTGTCAATTATAGTTTTGGCGCAAGAAAAACAGTGGGGGGAAATATCTGCATAGCAGAGGCGCACCCTTCTAATCCTAGCCAGGTCGTCTGTCATATGACGTGGGCTTGGTGTGCCTCCTCCATGATTAGGTGTGCAATCGAAGAGGTGGGGCCGGGGAAACTTGGGTTGGGTGGCCGGGACGCCTTTCCGACAAATCATTGTCGCTTTAAGTTCCGGTTATTGACACCCCCAAGTGCTATAGCCACTTGTCTCAACCCCAAATTTTATAGTCAAAAATTTTAATAACAGAATTTATTCAATAAAAACTATGTCCCCTTTTTTCAAATTCCAAATGGTAGTCATGTGTCGTTATTTAGTATGAATGTTGTCTGGTGGATGGGATTGTCAGTTGTTGCTGGTTTAACGATTATTATAATTTTCTTAACTCCTATATATAATGAAGTGCTGTTGAGAGGTGATATTTATCTAATTTCTCTTTCTCTTTTTTCTATACAGTTAAGTTAAACATTACAGAGCTGATC
>JABWIB010000206.1:28494-59168 GCA_016617825.1 Platyplectrum ornatum | reverse complement strand
GGGATAAATAGATATGTAGATTTTTCTCTGTTTTTTTCATGGAAAGCATATTGAAAATCTTCAAAATCATTATCAAGAGTATACTACACATGGGTAAAAAAGAATATATACTATATATATATATATATATATATATATATATATATATATATATATATATATATATATATATATATATATAATACATCAATAAAATTAATAAATAATATAACATAGTCACTTCTTATATCATATGTTATTAGTCTGTTAACACTATTTTAGTCTGAAATGCATTCTCACACTTGGTCCTCACATGACATCATAGTACTTTTAAACATGTACATTTGCCTAAGGTGTAATACACCCATAAATAATTCAGAGTGTAGAAATAGTAGATAAATGTGTTGGAGATTAAACATCAGATCCATACCTACAGAGGAGGAAAAGGCAATTGATGGATCCATAAATCATGTTTTTTTCTTCTCCACAAAAATTTTGATTCCATCAGACTACCCATGTCATGAGTAAAGCTGGCCATACAGTATGCAATAATTTGTTCCAATCGACCAGCTTTAGTCAAGAGTGGGCAAAACCATGTTGAATTGCAGGGGAGGTCAACAGAATGTTAGTGTTTGCATGCAGGGAGAATGCTTTATCTTTGCATTTTGCACACAGATAATGACCAGTTTTAGTGTTACACTGTTATTAGACCATTAATCCAGGAAGCACCCTAGCTTGTTTGTTTCATTGAGTTCCCTAGGCACCATGGTTCCCAGTTTGTAAATCTAGTTTGTAAGTGCTCTCACTTTGAAGCAGTGTTTTTCTCCAACTCCCTACCCCCCCCGATAGAGGTTAGATATGGTCTATGCCCATGTACTTCAGTTGTTCAACACCAAATATGGCAATCGGCTGGCCTAACTTCTTCTCTCCAGTGTCTGCTTTATTGCAAGCACATTTTATTATGTATACCACAAACTTACTACAGGTTATTATGTGTTTGATCCTGTATGACTTGTTAGTGGTGGGGTTTTTAAACTCTGTTCCTGTTAATATATGCATGGAGTACATCTGGTGCATCTGTAGCATTCTGGTCTTCTCTTAAGGAAGGAGGTACCCGATTGGGGATATTCAGAAGTGATCATATTTTTGCACAAAAATGTAGTTAAGGATCTTTCCTTTCTTGTGGCCACATAATAGGGCTCTTTTCTTGAAAGCTAGCATACTTTGGTACGTCGTTATGATGGGGCATACATTTTTTATGGTAAAAAAGCTGAGATGATAAAATTGGGTGATTCATGGTATCCATTCCTCTAATCTAGTTGTCACTTTGGGCTTCAGTAGTTGACTCCTGGGGATCTGTTCCACTCTTGCCGTGATGGTGTGCAAATCCTTAGGTCTGCATCCCTTCTCCAAAAATCTCTTTATCATTTCCTGCATCTGTATCTCTGCTTGTTTCTGGTCTGAATTTTGACATTTTTGACTCCCATGAGTTGGGAGTAGGGTAGGCCTTTTGTCAACACTGGGGTTGGTGGCTGCCCACCTGTAGAAGATTATTGTAGTCAGTGGGTTTGCTATATAGAGTTATTGAGAACCCACCTTTGGTCCTGGTAATGAAAAAATCCATGTAGTGTATGTTCTTATTGCTGGCCTCATAGCCGAAGATTACGGTATGGTCCATTGTGTTGACCTCCCCCATCATCAAATTCATCAAATAGATGAAGATGTCATCTATATATCTTTTAAAGTAGAGTACCTTCCCTGAAACCTTGTCTTCAGACTGTTGACATTATCATGACCTGCCCCTAGGCGCTGCTGTTGGACCCCTAAGTAATTCATTAATTAGCCAGAACTTGTAGTACCTAGTACCTGATGGAAATTATGTTACCTGTGCTCTTGTCGAATGTTTGCTCACTGTTCTCTAGACATAAAAAAGTGGGGATGTTGCCCATAGCAACCAATCAGATTTAAGCTCATATTCTCCAGTATGTAAAATTAAACTGAGAGCTTGGATCCCCACTTTTCAATCTCACAGCAATCTCACCACTTAATATATTTAGGCCATTGTCTCAGGTTATTGTACATTTGCTATTTGATTATATCTGGTCTCACTTATATCGGCGTTCCTGTGTCTCAGTGCTGTGGTTCTACATGTTCAGTTGTCACTCTGTTTATTATTGTGGTTTGCATCTGCATCAATCCCATGGGAGCTAGTGCAGTAATTTA
Organism: Platyplectrum ornatum; assembly: GCA_016617825.1. NCBI lineage: Eukaryota > Metazoa > Chordata > Amphibia > Anura > Limnodynastidae > Platyplectrum > Platyplectrum ornatum. The sequence continues at coordinate 56,966 of JABWIB010000206.1, read as the reverse complement.
TGGGACCAGAGACCAAATGCAATGTATGAAGCACCATTCAATATCTTGCTTAAAATTTGATATAGGGCTACTTTGCCTTTTACCTTTTTCCATATGTTCATGAACGACCATATTAGCAACAAACACGGGTAAATTCAGGAAATTCGCGGTTTACTGAAGTTCCCGGGTGTTTGGTGGTAATCTGAACACCACAATTTTTCACACACGGGTTCTCGAAGAAGCAGTATTCCCAGCTAGCACCTGGGTCTGCTCTAGTCTGAATGGGCAGACCTGGTTTTCTACATTCACTAGTATTGAATAAAAAAAAAAAAAAAAAAAAAAAAGAATAAATACTGGGTCTGTGGAGCAGTTTGAACAGCTCCGGAGGATCACTTGTCACACTGTCATGGTCTTGATGGTAATCTGAACACGGTAAAACTAACAAGGTAATCTTCTTTATATGATTAATTTGTCTTTAGATCATACAAATATAATAACTGACTAGTTATTATATTTTAAATGAACTGTACTGTCTAGGTTCATTTGGTTTCTTCTGAAATGCCCTAGATTTGGAATTTTAAATGTTTTCTATCCGCATCTAATTATACATGTGAATTAAAAACTTGCATTGCTTCAATAAATTTAAATGATTCGCTCCAGCAGAAACACAGGAAAGTAGAGCAGGCTACACTATATTTACATATCTGTTTGAACATCACTGGTGTTCATGTGACTTCCTTTGCTTCTGTAGAACAGTCCTATTCAGTTTCTAGAGACTGAATGGCTCTATTCATATTGTCTATCAGCTGATGTGCAAATGGTTGTCATTCATTGTAAATCACAGAAAATGTAAAAAGGAAAAGAAATATGGCTTGATGAACCATCACATGATATCAAAGCTTGTGTTGTAAGAACTGTCTGCTTTTGAATTTGTCTTTTTCCCTGTAAACACTAAATATTGTGTGATTGATACTATATTATATTCTACTTCTAAAGTAAAAACATTTTATCACAGATATGCAAATAATGTTTCATTTTTTTCTAACTTTAGAATACTAACTCTACATTTATTTACACTTAATATAGTCAAAGCTAAATTACTGAACTATACAGAATACAGAAATCTAAAGAAATGTTTTCCTTAATATATTTTTGTCACTATCTTTCTTACAGATTCTTACAAAAAAAAAATATATATAGAAAAGACAGCTGATAGCAACATCCCCTTCCCATTACAGCACAGGGATTAGAGCTGCCCATAGCAACCAATCAGATTCTAGCTTCCATTATTTTTTTATTAAATACTAGAAAATGCTAGTTAGAATTAGATTGGCTGCTATGGCCAACATGACTACTTAAACACTTTTCAGAAGTTTAGTAAATGTAGTCGCAGCAATGCTTAGGCTCAGACAGACTTTATACAATCTATCTTAGGGTCTGCAATGAAGATCTCCCTTCCCCTCTTTTCACCATTCCCTTTATTCTCCTCCCTTCTTCCCTTCCCTCCTCCCCCCTCATCTCTCATGAAGAGGAAGAATCTAGAGTTAGAGGAGCACAGCTTCAGGTAGGTGATTAATTTGTATGAAGTATAATATTGGAAAGCTGGAGAAATACATGGAAGATATAGTGAATGCATTGTGACTATCAGCGTTGGACTGGCCCACCAGAGGACAAGGGAATCCTCCAGTGGGCCCCAAGACCAACACACAATAGCCACTTATCACACATCACTCATCCCATTATATATAATAGCCCCCAGTCACATATCTTGCACTCCATTATATATATATAATAGCCTCCATTAACATATCTCGCACCCCATTATATATAATAACCATTTATCACACACCACTCACCCCATTATATATAATAACCCCAAGCACACATCTCACAATCCATTATATATAATAACCCCTTATCACACATCACTTACCCCATTACATATAATAACCCATTTTTAAACATCACTCACCCCTATCACGGCCTGGGTACTTTTGGAGTCAACTGTGGGTTGGACAGAGGTCGGAGTTGGCTCTTTAAAGATGAAGCAGGGCGGCCTCAGGTAATGCTTGCGCATAAGGGGTCACGTGGAACTTCAGGTAGATAAGTGGGACCGGATAAGTGGGACCGGATGCAGGACGGGTAGAGCGGGACCGGATGCAGGACTGGTACAGCGGGACCGGATGCAGGACTGGATGCAGGTCTGCTGCTTGACTGCTGCTGGACAGGATGCAGTGAGTACTGCTGCTGGACAGGATGCAGTGAGTACTGCTGCTGGACTGGACGCAGGAACAAGAGAGAACCAGGCTCCTTCTGTGACAAAGAAGATCTGGCACAGAAGAGAGCTCTGGCAGGGTTTAAATAGGAGCTGATTGGCTATAGAAATCACATGGTTGTGCCTGCTGGATTCTGATTGATCCCTGGCTGTCATGTGACACTGACTGTCATGGCGGCGCCCATGAGCCGGAGTTCCCGCCAAACAGGACTGCTGCATGCTGATGGGACCAGAGGCGTGAGGCTGCTGCAGGCAAGTCCGGCGGCGTCTGCTGCTGATTGTGACAACCCCATTATATATAATAACCCCCGTCACACATTACTCACCCAATTATATCTAATAACCCCCAGTCACACATCAGTGCCCCGGTGGTATAAGGTGCAGGAAAGGTGTAAAATGTTAAAGACAGAACCATAGTTAGGGTGATGACCTCCAGCAGGCCACAAATGTGCATGACTCCACAAGGGTAGTCCAAAGGTGCTTACTGCCCAACACCGTGTGCAATGTTTGGCATTTGGCAGAGAACACCAAGATTGGCAAATTCAACACTTTTGTGTGAGCACATGTGACACACGTGACAGAGTCTGGAGACACCAAGGAGAATATTCTGCTGCCTGCAACATCCTGATTTGGCAGTGGTTCAGTAATGGTATGGGGTGGCATTTCTTTGGGGAGGGGGCGCACAGTCCTCCATGTTCTTGCCAGTGGTAGCTTGACTGCCATTAGGTACAGGGATGAGATCCTCAAACCCCTTGGACCATGGGACCATATGCTGGTGCGGTTAGCCTTGGGTTACTCCTAATGCAAGACAATGCTAGACCTCATGTGGCTGGAGTGTGTCAGCAGTTCCTGGACTGGGCTGCCTGTTCCCCAGACCTGAATCCAATTGAGCACATTTGGGACATCATGTCTCTCTCCATCCAGCAACGCCAAGTTCCACCACAGACTGTCCAGGAGTTGGTAGATGCTTTAGTCCAGGTCTGGGATGAGATCACTCAGGACACCATCTGACACCTCATCAGGAGCATCCACAGGCATTGTAGCGAGGTCATACAGGCATATGGAGGCCACACTCACTACTGAGCCTCATTTTACTTTTTTAATTGTATTTTCTAGCCCTGGTGCAGTCATATAAAGTAAAGTTTACCAAATTTGATTGTTGGGTGTTAAACCGTGTTAATCTGCAGAGGAATCCTAATTTAAAATGTGAAAAAGAGATGAGGTGATTGCAGCTCAACCGTAAATTAAACTTAAGAAAAGCAGATCAGCATTTATCTGTAATAAGCAAAATCAACCAGCGTTTTCTCTGCATGCAAAAAGGAAAAATTGGTTCCATACTGGTTCCTCTTTGTTCACATTTCTACCGTTTGGGCTGTTAATCCTGACTCCTGATCAGTGTTAACATGTTTAATGATGTTGCTTATTATATAGCATACATAGCATTTATAATGATTTCTGGATAGTTTTTTTGCTTGTGCATGCAGTAACCGTGCTATTCACTGTGTGCAGCAGCACTCGCTGTGCATGAAAGCTGGCAGAAGTAGTATGGCGGCTTTTATGAAAGAAAGCTCTCACACAGCACGTTTTTTTATGTTTTTTTTTTAATTATTAAAAATAAATGAATAAATATTTCTCATTTCCACAATATTTAAATGAGAAAAGGGGAGGATAACTAAGGATGAGGTCTGATTTTGCTGATCTGTCCATGTGCAGATCAGCATTTCACGCCACATCCTCATGGTTCATGGCAGTTCTGAATCAGGTCCGTATATCCTTTTGAAACTTGCAAATACTCGTGTAAAGGCAATTAGGCTGAGAGATGACAGGCAGAAGCCTATATAGGCTGGAGTAGGCATACATATCATGCTGGGAATTTGGCTTTTTTCAGCAGGTCAATAGTCTAAAAAAATATAACAGGGTTGGATCAAGGGTGGAGTGGATTAAGATGTGATTCCTCTTGTACATTTTCCTCCCTCTTCATTGTTAATTATTACATGTGTTTCACAGTGTGATGGTGGCAATGATTATGAATCAGGGTGAACTAGTATTCTCTATAGGCAATATAATAAAAGTTGTTACGCAACATGTTTCCAGAAATAAATAGTCGCACCTGATTTGCACAAAGATCTATAAGGGCTATATTTTTTATTTTATATTTTTTTTAATAATCATACCTCCCAACTGTCCCGCTTTGCACTGTCCTTGTGTGATACCCTGGGTCACTGTGCCATTAATTGTAACTGTTTGTAACTGTAATTGTAATTGTTTTGTGCACACCCTTCATGCAGCCAAAGAATCAGACTGTTGCCTTTGACCCCAGGAGCCTCAAATTGGGCAAAGGAGATTTGGCAGTGTGCAGAGAGAGGGAGTGGTGGCAGAACATCGAGAACTTTGTGCTGAGACTAGTCTGGCAGGAGGAGAACACTGCTGGCAGTTTAGGAGTGAGAAGCTGCAAGTTTACTTGGTTGAGCTGAGGAACAGTCCTGCGATCATTGCTTCAGCCCAGAGATCCAGAGGACCACTGGGAGCAACGTGCTGAGTGACCTGGTTGTGGTGAGAAGCCTTTGTTCAGTGACCGGAGAACAAGTGCCGCCAGGGACACCTCATGGCAGCAGTGCCAGAGCATAGGAAAACAGGTTTATATGGACACACTTGAAAGACTTACACCTCACTAGCTAAAGGGAAGCCGGGAGGAGTTCAGGACTAAGTTGGGTACTGTTGCCAAACACTACCTAAGTTCAGCAGTATCCCTGCCATCTTGGACAGAGGAAATATAGCTGCCATTTAGGGATCCTGCATAGCGGTGACTGTAACAATGGCTTATTAAGTGTCTGAACATTTGGCGACACTGTCCCACAGAGACTGATAATGCGTTCTCAATAAACCCTTCTGCCTAGACCTGATCAGGAGTGATTTGGGAGAAGTCAGCAATTACATTAGTACAAGGGTACCCAGGACTTGTGTCTCTTAAGAACTCCAGGGGAAACCCCTTGTTCAAGAGCCAGGTAAAATTGTACGTTGCATAACGTGTCATGTGACTGTGTTACCATAGAACTGTTATAGAATTTCTTAGGAATCATTAACCCTTGTTTGGCCATATATTAGAGTGTGATTAGAGAACATAGAATAAAGTGAAGATAACATAGCAGTTTAATCTGAAAGTTGGAAGTTAACTTAGAAATAGTGAAAGTCATTTTAAATTCCTTTTTGCAATAAAATTCTAAACTAATCTGCTGCTACTATTCTTATCACTGGGGGTCTCTGTCCCACATGACTCGCTGTAGGTTGAACACAGCCTTGGGTCAGAAGAAAAAAGAGCGTTGTGGACAACTGACCAAGTGGCAACCTTACTTGGACCACCGGTGGCCACGTCATCACACATGCTTAAAAGCATGGTGGCACTGAAAAATTGCTTACTGCACTATTACCATCCCTCCCCTTTGCCCTGTGTGAGTACTATAAGTACGAAACCAGCTCCCCTTTTTCCCCACTACCGATATGCAGGACTTTACATAGGTCTGGTGTGTGCATGAGACCTCTGTTTTAAATACACAACCGGGATATGGAAAATGGTGCAATTTAATAAGTTCTTGAACTGGTCCTTTATTACATATAGAAGCCCAATTGTTAATAATAAAGTGTCATTCATTCAAACATTTTGTATGTCTTCCTCTATTCTTAATTTGTTTAACGCTGTATTTTTGTTTCTCAGGCGTACATTTCAATGATACAAATTAATTACACATTGTGTCATAAATTTTCCATAAATTCTTTGCTCATGCTGCAAAGATTTGACTATTCAAACTATAATTTCCTAAGATCCATTATTGTTAAAAGAGAAGATGAATCATCTTTAGATCATGTATGGGGAGGCATATGATACTATTTTAGAAATAAGAAGGAACACCTGTTCATTCCCTCAATACACAAAAGTACAGGTTGTTACACATTGATATGGTAGTAGTATAGAGGGTTTGGGATGTTATAAAAGAAGGAGTGTTTTCTTATACTACATAGGGAAAAATGGAATAAGACAAAAGGGAAAATATTTTATTTTACACTTTTCTGCAGTTCCCAAACATTCTGTTTTAACACCAGTGAGTTTTGAGGTAAGATGGCAGAATTGCTAGAAGTAAACTTTTTAACATAGTATAGAAACTATTAAGACATTGTCTAATGTGAAAAATTTCAGCAATGTTGGTTCAACAGTCCAGTTTTATGAGCTGGTTTGTGCAGTTTCAGGGCTTAGCCCTGCTAAAAGCATATATGGAAATGAGAAAAGAGGCGTGGAACTCTTTTCTCATTACCATATGGCGGAGTCGCAAGGGCTGTTATTCAAAGCCGATCTGCTCATGCCTGGCTGGTGGAGACGCAGGGCTGAATCAGCCCCCTACTGAATAAGACTTGGCTCATTCCTAATGTAATCAGGTCATACGGGTTGAGAAAAAAATATAGAGCAGCAGAAATTACGGACCCTTCTATTCTGAAACCTTGTTCAACTTCCCCTCAACATTCATAAGTAGGAGTATATTTTCTTTTATGAAACAAGGCAAAAGTACCTATGCTGAATTATACATATAAAAAATACCTTGTTACTAAAACATAACCATTAAAATAACATTTTTCTTATTTGCTGTTCATTCTGTGTTCAGGGGCATTTAATAATTTTTTGGAGGTGGAGTTTTAGAAAATGCATTATAAAACAAGTAATCATATCAATTATTTAGTTGTATATCGGTCATGTTTTTGCATATTAATAAAGTGTAAAATGCATAAACCTTGTATGAGAGCTTCAGCAATGATATTGTATTATACTGTGTTGTGTTTCCCCAAACATCAGATATCCTTTTGCATGTTATAATGTAGTAAAATATTGTGTGGTAAAGAATCTGTGAATACTTTATTTATGGTTTTAAAGATTTAACACCACAAAGATGTTTTCAACATCCATTATTACTCAAAGTGATGATGAATTGCATAAGAAGGACACATAATTCTTTCTTCTCTATTTACAATCCTATATATCCAGTGCAGCAAGATCCTGTTGAATATTTGTGTGTATGTTACCGGAAAGTAATCATTAGCATTTTATTTAGTCATTTGTTTATTTTTTAGAAGATGAGCTAAATTATACAAGAAATGGGCCTAAATTTACTAAGCAGTCAGATTGAAAAGTGGGGATGTTGCCCTTAATAACCAACCAGATTTGAGCTCACATTCTCCAGTATGTAAAATGAAACTGAGAGCTTGAATCTGAGTGATTGCTTTGGGCAACATCCCCACTTTTCAATCTCTTTGTAATCCACCTGCTTAGTAAATGTAGGCCTAAGTGTCGTGTCCTTACTCCAGCTCTCGCAATCGCCCCGCTTAGTAAATTTAGGCCGTAATTGTCAGTTATGGATCGTAGACGTAGACATTTTAATAAGTAATCAGCTTTCACAGGAACTGTAACTGTGTGGTCTATGTGTGGCATGGGGGGTTACAGGTGTGGGGAGGTTTCACCAAGGCATACTGGTGGGAACTGATGACTCCATCTTTCCAACTGGCACTCAGTGATAAGTGTTCTTTTTTGGCCTCTAGTTCATCATTTTTTTTTCTTTTAAAACCCCAGTTGCCATGTTCAGAGTACCTACTACAGTACTCAATGTCATCGCCGTGCCCCAGTAGATATAGTTGAGGTGCGTACCTCAGTTACTGTGGAAGAGACTAGCCAGTCTTGAGAGACCAAGCCTCGCATTATTTGTGGTACCAACATTCTCTAGTGTTGTCAACGTATGGCCTAGTATAAGTTTAGGTGTCTGTTCCTCCAATCATAAAATTCAATTCATAAAAGTTTTCAAATTAGAAATAGAATATAAATATAAAGTATAATTACCGCTTTGTAATTCCATAGTGTATAGAATTACGGTATGTCAATTTGGGACCTGATCTAGGTTCCCTAGATTTCCATGCATTTAGAACTGAAATTATCAATCTTACAGATTCCTAAACTAACAGAGTTATGCTATTGAGTGGGTGTGACTGGTCCTACAATATATTGGCTCCGAATCACCATTATTTTTCATTCTTACGAACTGGAAGATTGTGTAATGGGTGTATTAAGTGATCACATGGATGTCTGGATATGGTGGACTTGCAGTAAGGTATTTCAAGGTATTTCACATAAATAACCAAGGACAACGTTTTACTATCATCCCCCGTAATGATATATATTATAGAACAATCAGTTATGGTTTCTACTTTGTACTGTATTGTTCAGCTATGAAAACATGTACAGTAGTTATGTTTTTAATGATTTTGCACATTTAATATATTTGTACAATACAATACGCATAACACATTAGTGTTATAATACAATGAAATGAAGCAATGAAATATTATTATTTGAGTTTTAATGTATAATAAACAGTATTGAATGCAGCCATTCACAGATAAGAACATAAACATGCTGTTAAGTAATTAGTGTTTCATTGTCAACTTAAAATATGGCTGATGACTGATTTCTATGATTCATTGACTTAGCCCTCTCTCATTATAAATACCATAGCATTATGCTTTGCAGCTCAAACCAGCAGGGAACACTGAATCAAAATAAAGTGACCATATTTTTTACAGTATAATGCCATGTTGCAGGACTAATCCAAATACAAAATTTGAAATGACTTATTGCCGGCTCTGAATCCCTCTTGTCTTACAGATAGACAACATCCCCTTATGTTCACTAATCTGCTCTTGTTATAACCATTAATATGACAAATATCTTAAATATCATATGCATTTGATCAGGGGACAAACATTAAATATTGATTTATTTGAAATCTAGTTAATGTGTATTTACTCTCATAAGTATGTATCTATGTACCATATACGTGCTTACATGCCTATTCTTACTTTACTTCTGTATAGAATAAAAGACAATAATTTAAATATTAACCCCTTCAAGACACGGCCTATTTGGTCCCAAATGACCAAGCCCTCTTTTCCAAATCTGACATATGTCAATTTTTGCGGTAATAACTTTTTAATGCTTTTACTTATCCGACTGATTGTGAGATTGTTTTTACGTGAAACATTGTACTTTAATGTTAGTGGTAAATTTTGGTTGATACAGTCAGCATTTATTTTGTGAAAAATGCACAAATTTCATGAAAAATGCGAAATTTTTGCCATTTTCAAAATGTTACAATTTTTGCTTGTAACACAAATAGTCATACCACATAAGATAGTTAATAAATAATAATTACAATATATCTACATTCTGTTGCCATCATTTTTAAAACCTCCTTTTACTTTTTTAGGGCGGTAGGCGGCTCATAATCGTATTAGCAATTTATCATAATTTTACGAAAATTTTAAAGTTTCAAAAAAATTTAGAGGCCATTTCACGTTGGATGTGACTTTGAGGGGCCTGCATAGTAGACACCCCCATGACCAATTTAGAAAACGGCACCCCTTAAAGTATCCAAAACAGCACTCTGGAAGTTTGTGAACCCTTTAGGTGTTTAACAAGAATTAAAGCAAAGTGAGGGTCAAATTTTTTTATTTCTCTCTTTTTAGCAAATTTAACATGTTAATCCATTTTATTCTGGACTGATATTAGCCAGGACTGATGTTTCCCATAAGACAAAACTTAAAATGTAATCCCCTGGTTCTGCATATTTTATAAATATCCCATATGTGGTTGTAAAACGCTATTTGGGTACACTGTAGGGGTGAGAAGTGGCTTCTTTAGTTTAGATTCAGCTGAAATGGGTTTAGTGCTCCTTGTTGCATTTGCAGAGCCATCGTTGCATCAGTAGAGTAAAATCACCCAACAAGTAAAACATTATTATAAACTACACTCCTCAAGGAACTCATATATGGATATAGTGAGCAGTTTGACTACACTGATGTTTTGTAGCGTGAACATTTTTCCTGTCAGGGCGGGAAGGGATTAACCTTTAATTTTTTAACATTAACATAGTTTTTAAAGGTTTTCATTAATGAAAAGCTGGCATAGTACTCACGGCAGTTACTATGCAGGCTATCGTGAATGAACCTAATGTGAATATAAATTTTTAATGCTGGAAAAATTCACATTAGTTTTCACAAAAGCTGAATAGTAACCACTGTGATCACTATGCCAGCTTTTATATCAGTAGAGTAAAAAAATAAAATAAAGGTTTTTTTTAGTAAAATAAAAAAAGAAAACACACTGACACAATAGATTTAGTTTTTTAACTTTTTATTTTTTTTTTACATTCTCATTTTTTTATTATTTTTTATCATTATTTTTATTATTTTATATTTTTACATTTTTACACAGATCCTATAGTTATTCATTCACAAACAGGCTACTAATAGCCTGTTTGTGGAAAATAAGCTCAGGATCTGTGCTTACTATTAGAAGACAGACAGATCTTACTAGTCCCAGTTCTTTCAGAATAAGAATTAAATAATGATCACCATAGAATGATTAGGATAACAATATATACAATTAAGTAAAAGTGCTGAGCAGTTCATAGTTTTGGTAATGAAGAAGCACATTCCTTTTTATGATTTTTCATGATCACTGATCCATGATCCACATTGTGGAGGTCAGCCAAAACCTTTTACAGTGCCTTATGGATTTACCTATGTAACTTATTTTATTATTAAATATTATTAAATTGAATGTTTTATTTACTTATAATTAAACATTTTTCCTTCCTATCCTAAACCACCATCCCGTGATCTAGCATTTATTTCAGATGTGTTCTGACAGTGAATCGGGTTGTGGTCACATGAAGGGGTTTATTATTAAAAATTACAGTGTGGGTGTTATTAAGAGTAGGGTAAAAGTAAACCTTTATGCAAGTGATGGGGGTTTCCTAATCGGTCTGATAAAAGACACTGTAAACATGAACAAACCACAGAAAAAACTGCACCATCTGCAAATACTAAATGGTAATATTTCACAACTGATGACCGCTTAGATATTTTAAAGGTAACACAAATACAAAAACAGGTTAACCTACTGTTTGCACACATAAATATAGTACAATGAAAGTTCCAAGGATAGGTAGACAGTGCACGACATTAATATACGCTTGCTAATCACTAAATACACAGATGATCACACATACACTGAAGCAGCCACCTGTGTGTATGTGTCAAAAACAGAATACTATAGAAGTTATGCACTGATCCATCCTGAACATTGTTGTTCCATGTAAGGTCCCTAGAGGTAGCAGGATAATTAGAAGGCAACTGACAAGTGACCCTGCTAAGATGTAAAAGGCTACTTTTCCTGCAATAGAATCCTAGGAGTCTCTTCGCCTTTTAAGTCCATCTTAACCTGCTGCTGGAAAACGCTTTGTTATGATTGCTGTTTTTGTTGGGTCTAGTTCCATGATGGAACTGTGTAATAAGAGCATGTGTAGTACCAAAAAGAATACATTTTTAATTTGAAAGTTTGTTGAAATTCTTCTTCTTTGACTCCTAGGGTTATATTCACTAAGCTGCGAAATTGCAGTGAGTTTGGAAAGTGGGCATGTTGCCCATAGCAACCAGATTCAAGCTCTCAATTTCATTATACACACTGGAGAATTTGAACTCAAATCTGATTGGTTGCTATGGGCAACATCCCCACTTTTCAATCTCACTGCAGTCTCGCTGCTTAGTAAATATATTCCCTAGACTGCAACGTTTGTAAGTCATGCAAGTAAGTAATTAAACATTTTATAATGAAATCTTTTAGAGATTTGATTATTCACAAGCTTTTCTGTACATGGTCACTATGATCTTCTATGTGTTCTGTTCTGCTGATAGCATAAGGGCACAACAGAACAGACTTATTCTCTGACCTGTATGATTACGGATATCTATTAATGATATATATATATATATATATATATATATATATATATATATATATATTAAATATAATTAAAGTGATACGATTCCTCCTATCTTTCACTTGTTTTCATGTTTATACTTGAAATGGTTTAGTCTGTGCAGTGGATTTTGCCGTTCATCCCCTCTCCTGTAATTTGTTGATAAATTAATTGATACATCCTCCTTGAACTATTGCAGGAAAATGTGGCGAGTAATCTTATTTTATGATAATTTTATGTTTGCAGTCCTTAAAATAATAAATGAATGGTACTTACTCTTGGCATCACCAGATTAAAGAATGTACTTCATGAACACAATGTACACAAGATGTATTATAAGTAAAATGTTTTTATTACAATTCCAAATATTTTTTTAATGGTATGAAATGTTCAATAGAAATGCAAAAAAGCCCTAAACATTAAAATATAAAAATATAAGTGCACCTCTAATGTAAATCTCATTGAATTGGATTTGGACCGAATCCACAAGGAGGTCTGTAAGCATGTGTCAGAGGGGGAGAGAGAGTTCACTCCCCTCTCCCTCCCCTAACTCAATACAAGCCTTCAGGACATTTTACGGCCCTGTTGGCTACTTTAACGTTTACAAAGCTGATCAGTGTATAGTTCTCTTCACCCCCCAGCTTCTTTAACATGCCTATCCCCACCTACAGTGCAGGGATCATTCATGCTAAAGAACTAAGCCAGCCCCTCGTATGTTCCTAACATGTACTATTGGTGACATCAATGGCTGAAATTTTAAAGCCAGTATGCTAGTCTGGATATGGTCCATTGTGTATAGAATGTCCATATACCAAATGAGGGCTGAAGCTAGACTATTGAACCTTCCCTGATAACCATGCATCCAGATTCATTATTGATTATTATTTCCATTTTTTGCGTTCGTGCTACTCAATGTGAACGCAATTTACCCAATTCAGAATTCCAAATATCAACACTTCCAATAGACTGGGGTACACACACTGTCTAGTGGACATGACTTGGTTTTAAAACGTACAGTATGTTTGATACAGACTTTCAAGCTTTACAGACTTCATGTGCATGCACATAAGTGATAATATAGAGTAGGATATGGCTATCAGAAATTTACATGGTGCAAGAGAAATGGTTAGCATGGATAGGTCAGACCTGCAGATATCGATCATATGCATCTCATAATCACAGATCCAAACGCATTGAAATCAAATGTCTGGTCCTTTGTACTTATCTGTGTCAGACTAAGCAACAGATAACAGTACTGTATATTTAAATATTCATTGCTTAAAATATGATCACATTTCTCTTATCTTTTTCACAATCTCTATTTCTGTTAAATATATTTCGTTAGTGTATTGGGATCACTGTGAGATCTTTTATCTGAGCTATATCATTTGTTTCAAAAACTCATTGGAAGTAGAAAGATAGACATTTATACCCACTGCAGGAGAGTAAAATTCTCACAGAGATGTCATCAACATTGGTAGTAGGACTTCTGTTATACTCCAGTGTAATTCACATAAACATCTAAAAGATAAAGCTTTAATATCATCCCCAGTAATGTGAACTTCATAGTATTCTAGAACATTCAAGTTATCTATTTTTTCTGCATTGTTCATCTACAAAAAGATGTAATGAGGTTTTTGGTTTTGTTGACTTATTCAACAGGTTATTATAACAATACAGCATCCTGTAGTAAAAAACAGTAAAGCAATAAAACAAAATATAATAATAATAACATATAATATTGCCATTATAATGTATAATAGACAAAACGAAATCCGGTCAGCAACAACGAAAACAGAAATGAAAAAAGTATTCCTTAATTAATTGTTAACACATTTAATATGCAAAATGAGATGGAGATACCACATACAATTTTAAGTTAGCTCGAGATTTGGTCAATGTGCCAGTAAAAGTCCAAATTCTGCATGTCACTCATGTTCGACTGAAATAAATCTGTTTGCCAGTGCCTAGAAAATATGGCAGTCACGCATACACGTCATGGGAATGTATCAATTAGCTCATATATAAATGATAGGTAAAAGAAAAAAACTCCAGCTCTCAACTCACTACAAGAGAAAACAGCCCCTTACAGAGTATATAGATGAAATATGAATTATGAGCAGCTCACATATAGGGGAGACTTAACCCCTTAAAACTATAGAAAGAAGAGGAAATTGGAGCGCTTTATATTCAAATTTCTTAACAAAATTTCTTGGTAAAAAGCATTAAACATTTCATGCAAAGAGCAATTAAAATTGCAAACACTATTGGTCACACTTGATTATAATTAATTATGTTCTTGGTTATGTAAGTTTCATCCAAGTTTTATTTTATTCAACAAAAAGGATTTCAAAAGGAATAGATCTAGTATTTCCTATGTGGATAGAAGTAGTAGGCAAAGTCAGGTTTTCTTTTAAAGAAATATAGTAAGATATTCTCAAAAGAAGGCCTGTAATTGCACAGATTATGATATACTGAAAAAAGTGCAGGAATGGGTCAATATACAAAACATAATTTGCTATATATATATATTTCATACCTCCCAACTGTCCCGCTTTCATCCAGACAGTCCCGATTTTGGGGGACTGTCCCGCTGTACCTCCCACTTCCCAGTTTGTCCCGCTATGGGCAAATCACGGCATCAAAAAGGGGCAGAGCTTGGGCGGGAAGGGGGCGGAGTCGGGTGTGCCAGGGGCAGAGTCAATGTGTGCCAGGGGCGGAGTTTGCGGGGCTTATGCGTCCTGCAGGTCCGGAACATATATGTTGGGAGGTATGATATATTATTATTATTATTATTATTATAAAATGAAAGTAAATAAAAAAAAAAATTTCATAAAAGACAAATATATTCAAAAATAATTAAATTAAAAAACAGATTTCTCTCTTCATAAAATACCTTAATATTTTTTTTGGAATTCAAAGCAGAGAACACAGAATGAAAATACAGTGCTCATACTTTCCACAATATAATTTCATGTGGCAGTTCTATTCCATAAAGATTATTTTAAATGAATAACTGCCATAACTCCAATCCATTTAGCCCTCTCATCATTCCCTTATTTTCACTTATCTGTTCTTGAAATAATAATTATTATGACAAATATCATTAATATCACTTTCAATATATGTATTTAATACATATACTCTCACTTTTATTGCACTGTTAGGAATAGCAGACAATTATTTAAACATGTTTTTTTTCTGGAGAAACAAAATAATGGCAGCAAGGTAATGGGGCATGAGGGAGTAATTTAAGCCTTCAAAAAGATCCCTGTGCAGAATGTTACTCTGGTATCATCTATGAGTATTTACTTGTTATACTCACAATTTAAATTCTTGAGACTTGCGTATATAGTACAATACCTCCTCTATTGGTCACCTCCATCTCTGGACAACGCCAAATGTGCCTACCTCCAACCGCCGGAGGTAAGAGAATACATTGCCTCTAGTGCAGAACAGGTATCGGCTATACTTACTTAATATAGCCACTTGCAATCTGTGTTTATCTTATCTCCTCTGGCTGGGATGTCCATATTGGCAGAAATGGAAAAAACAAACAACACTTTGTGCAGACTGTTTCAATGATATTCCCCGAACGTGTGAATCCTTACCAAGTGCACCCGGTGTATAAGACGGCCCCCCCACATGGAGGCATGCTTTTCAGGGCAGAAAAGTAGTCTTATATGCCAGCAAATACAGTATTTGTATTCATTAGGGTTCAGAATTCCTTTTTTTTTTTGCCCTGTGACAGATGTTTTGTGAGCTGGTCTGTATAAGTTGTGGCTGGATTGTTCTGGAGTAATTTATATTTTGTGGTGTTATTTGGCATAAATTTGAGTCCTTGGCCTAAATTTACTAAGGGGTGAGATTGTAGTGAAATTGAAAAGTGGAGATGTTGCCCAACCAGATTCGAGCTTACATTCTGAAGTGTGTAAAATAAAACTGAAAGATTGAATCTGATTGGTTGCTATGGGCAACATCCCCACTTTTCAATCTCACTGCAATCTCACCGCTTTTTACATTTAGGCCCTTAACTCTAAATTGATCTACATTCAGGTAATGTGAAATTAAATTGAAAAGTCCCATATCTGTGTCCAAGGTTTTGTGTTTCTTTTTGGGGTTTTTCCATGATTAGACAGATTTGTTATCTGGATGTGTCTTAATCATGTGACTAATACAAGAATGACAAGAAGCGCAAAGCTTTAAAACCAAAGTTACTTGGGCAATAGTTTCCCTTGTGATAAATAAGAATATATAATTTAAATAAGAATATATAATTTATAATAATATTTACAGTGACATTGTAAATACAAAGAAAAAAATATTCTCTTCTATGTATTATTAAGTAGTATCAATTATTAAACAATGAATTTGTGGTGGGATTTGTATTAATCAGTTTTATATATTACTGATCCCTTATGAATAAATGTGATTACATAGATTAATCAGTTTAGTATAATGCATACATAACATGTAGAGAAAAAATATATTATTCGAGTGCTGGAACAAGCTAACAGGTGGTTCTTTTACAGTGTATTTTAAACAGCACAGGTATACAGTGTCTGTAAGAAATGATTTGCAGTTGCACCTCAGCAGACCAGCTCTGGGAGAGCATGATATTGATTTCCTGTTCTCTGCAGTGTTATGATTTCTTTCATGGAAATGTTTATGTGATATCTTCAGAGAATAGCGAGAAAGACAACAGTTAAAATCTTGGTAATAACAGTACAGCACCACATGAAAAGCCAAATCTAAAATCTACAGTTCTCTCAATTGTGCAAGGGAAATCCTTGGGAAAGGATCCTTATATACTACAAAACATCCAGAAAGTTAATTATAAGGCAAAAACTACATCTAGAGTCTACAGATAAAAATACGATTTACAAAGTCTTGTTTTTAGACAAAAGTGACTTGTTAGTGATACTGGCTAAATGCATTAAGTATTGAGTGTTTGGTCCCCCAAAAGAAGAAGTTCCAGAGCGAGAGGCAAAAAAAATACCAAACAAAAATATGAAACTGAAGTAAAATCATATATTTATAACCTCTCATACGAAGTTCTTTCTCAAAGTGAATCTAAACTATTGCTTAAGGGCCTAAAATTTGCCCCTGCAGCTAAACCGAATCTATTTGTTTTGTCTCATAGTTTGACAGTAGCGATATGAAAACATTAGGTATATTAACACCATCACAATGAGATTGAAATATGGATGAACTAATTGACAGCAAAATAAAAAGTGTAAAATCTGTACAACTCCCTCAAAAAATTCACCTTTTATCCGTTTCATTTGAAAACAAATTGTATAATGGCTTTTTACCAAAAACACTTTCTGATTTTAAGATTCATAGGTCAGTGACTCATCCCCCCAGTAGACCAACTATATTGGGAGATGGGTCACTGATCTCTAATGTCACACTATGTAGACTGCTATATACAACCCTATGTTTGCAAATAATCACCATTTAAATAAGAATATATATATATATATATATATATATATATATATATATGTAATAACATTTATTATGGCATTGTAAATATAGTAAATCTGTAATATCCAGTTATATATAATTAAATATTATGTATGATTAAACTGAATTTGTGATGAGAATTTAATTATATAATTTTATATATTACTCATTTCTTATATAGTTATGTGATTAACTAAGTAATAAGTGTTAAATTTGTAGATGTTATTGTCATGTACTTACATAGCAACAATCTGTTAAAGTTCTATGAAATGGTCCTGCACACACAAGCTAATGGGTAGTTTGAAAAGTGTCTTTTACAGAGAAAGCAGAGCTGACAACGTAGGGAAAAAAGGAAAGTTAATGAGCAACCCTTAGTGTTTCAGTTTTGATAATAATTAGGCATCTATCTTAACATACAGTATATCTAGTGTACATGGAAAAGTCAGAATCTGAATACTGATTCTGATACTGATTATCCATTTTTAAACATGTATAGTGATGGAAGTACAGCAATTAAGAAAGGTATGTATTACACAAGGACGTGTTCTGAAACTGGAGGAAGGTAGGTTCAGGGGAAATTTGAGGACATGCGGAAAAGCCTCCCAACAGAAGTGGTCGTAGCTAATGTAGAGCTATTTAAACATTCCACACCTCTTATCACACCTCTTTCTTTGAAAAATGCCACCCTCCTCCACCTGTTAACATCCCTTGATATATGTGAAAGCTGCTATCATATCACCCCTCTCTCTTCTCTGCTCCAAGCTGTACATATTTAGTTGCTCTAGTCTTTCTGTATAGTTTTTGTTGGTCATACCATGTACTATTTTGGTGTCTCTTCTTTGCACTTTCTCTAATGTATTTATGTCCTTTTGGAGATATGGCCTCCAGAACTGAACACCGTATTCTAGGTGAGGCCGCACCAGTGTCCTATAGAGAGGCATTACTACTTCCCTCTTTCTGCTACTAATTCCTCTCCCTATGCAACCAAGCATCCAACTTGTCTTTCCTCTTCAGTATCTTGTAATGTAACGCCATTAATGGTATACAGTGTTTAACATTAGGGTATATTTAGCATTAGGGTATATTTAGCATTTTTGCGTCCTAAGTTGATGATTTTGCATTTTTTGGCATTAAACTGCAGTAGCCACATTTTTGACCATTCCTCCAGTCTACCCAGATCATCCATGAAATGTCATGCTTCTCCCTATAAAATTATTAACACCCACATGCCTATGTCTCTCTATGTTACCAATAATAATATTTATATTTTTCCCCACCATCAACCCAACACTTCTGACATTAGAAATAACAAACAAAAAGAGACAAAAGTGGTTCCTTTAATAAGATGCACTCAAACACCAATAGTGTGTTCACATACTGTATAAAGATTTAAACCATAATTCCTTTATTTCAATATTAAAATTAATGTGAGATTAGGTAAGTATCTATTCAAGCGAAATATATTAAAATGATAGATATGTGATAGAAAGATAGAGAAGAAGGCACAAATGACGACTGGATCCAGTTTTATATACAATTTTATTTTAATAGTTCTTCAGCTCCAAGGAATCACTATAGCAGTGATTAATGTTTAAATGTGCTAGTGCATTGCATCTAGCAGCAACCCACTCAAGCAGCCATTTACCAGTTGAAAAGTGTTGGTGAATTCAGTTCAGCAGCAAGTTTTATAACCGTGTACATACCAGTACATTCAAATCAAACATGATAATTTGATAATTATAAAGTGCTTCATAGTGTGTAAATAATTTTGTCCTGTATGATTCATACAACATGGTAGGGTATACATAGTACTAATGATTTGTCCTTAATTGGAGATTATATATGTTTGTCTCATTGATAATTTCTGACAAATGTTTGTATTTGTGCATTGCATAAAAGTCAAGTGCCCCTCCTGGGGCCAAAAATGGGACTTGGCGGCCAAAAATGGGACTTAAAAAGTTTTGCACCTAGCCCCGTCCAGACTTCACCCAAGCCCCGCTCAGAATCCACCAAGGCCACTCATCTGTTTGCCGCCAAATTTTTCTTTTATATATAAACAAAAGCTATTAATACCTACCAGTTTTCATTCCCTTATCAGGACAAACTAGTATTGGGGCAGGACAACGGAACAAACACCCAAAAGCAGGACTGTCCCACTGAAATCGGGTCAGTTGGAGCTATGGGAAATGGAGGCTGGTATCACATGATATCTTTGCTTTTAGTGAATAGAAATACTTCTGATTTATGAAGATGTCTCTCTTAAACATGGGGATATGTGTGCCATATAGTCATTGGTGTAAACATCTGGGTTTTTGTTGCCTCTTTCATTGACATTTGTATGAAGTTGTTGTCAAAGGCCAGTGATCAGTAAAGTTTTATTTACAGTCGAGAGAGAATGAACACAAGCAGAAAGCACTCTAACTTTATTATATGTAATCAGCAATTTATATAGACTATAATTCACATACCCAAATATGATTGTGCAGGCATAGATTTGTGAGAGGTACATCATTCAAAATTATGTGAACATCAGCAAATAACACAATGTTCTTTGGGAGATATAGATAGCCTTCAAAAAGAGATACAAACTGGAACAGGGAGGGGTGAGGCAAGGTAGAGGGAACAATCAGATTATGTTTTCTGTCTTTTGAACAAACAATATACTTTCCGACATTCTTTATTATCTCCTTTATTGTTCATGCATCTCAGGTGTGCCACCTTAAGCATTCGACAAAAGGAGGACTGGGACATTCCTGATGCAGTCCTCATATGGCCTGGAATGTTCCAGGTGCACAGAACTGTAATCCCACTAACAACTTTGTGAGCTGTGGTGTTGTATATGTATGCTAATATGCATATCAAAGTCCCTTGGCAAACTCCGTCTATATAAGATGAGGTGGAACTCATTGTCACACATATAGATGTTTTTAATAGATTCTGTAGCTGGTTTATTGGTTTCTCCACTGTTTCAGGTAGAACCTGTCCAGGGTTTCGCCATTCATTAGTCGCTCAAGACTGTATCGACTCTTTTTGCTCATATGAACTTATGCCAACTTATCTCTTAAGAACTTAAGAATCCAGTCTTTACAGAACAATCTCCATACATTTCCCCCTCCCCTACTTCATGCTGTGACCCAGCCCCTGCTATTGGATTTGTGATACCCCAGCAAACCCCATTCATGAGTACGCACAGTGACCTAAGCATCAGTGCATAGGAAAGGCCCCTCCTCCTTTGACAAGTCTGATTGGTAGAGAAGAAGGAACCTTCCAGAAAGTAACCAGGGTGACAGTTGGAAGAACTTCCATTTTGAGGCAGATTTGCTGGGCTGAGAAGAAGGGTAGAGAGGTGACTTCAGACTGCTGAAAGTACCACAGGACTTCATTTGTGAGTAAGAGTGAGTGCAGCGATCGTCAGTTACTGCGGTGAGTGTTACGCCCAAAGAGCGGACTTACATGTATAGCAACCCCCAAGTGGCTAGGCCATAGTCTGCAGCAAACCATGAAAGGAGTGATTGCTGGGCCAGGACTGTGTGACTACTATTGGTACGGTAAAGGAGTCGCCAAAGAGAGGTACCGGAAGAGAGATTTTTATGATACGCTTTTTCTAATACGATTTTTCAAATTTCAAGTGCACTATTGCACTTATTCCTTTCTCTAGTGTTTTCATAAATGCATTTATATACTGGTATCATAAGACTGCATCTTTCTTGAACTAAAAGGAAGCTAATTATCAAAAAACCTTGGTGGACTATTGTGCATATTGTTACGGTATACTGTGGTTGCAATAAGATTTTGGTTAGAGAGTTAGAGGGGCTGTTCTTATTTAGAGAATTATTAAAAATAAGTGATAGGATGTGTAGGCCTTAGTCAGAAGTAGTAATAATGAATAGCGGTAATGCTGCCTGTATTTCAGTATCTTTGGGGTATATTTACTAAGCGGTGAGATTGGAAAGTGGGGAAGTTGCCCATAGCAAACAATCAGATTCAAGCTCTCAGTTTCAGTTGCCCATAGGAACCAAATCTGATTGGTTGCTATGGGCAACACCCCCACTTTCCAATCTCACTGCAAATCTCACTGCTTAAATATACCCCTTTATGTAGGAATGTTCATTGATTTACCTGTAATAACAAATGTCTGCTTCTATTAAAAAAAAATTCACAGGGATTCCATCCCTTGTCCTTGTATAATATAAATGTTAAACAAATATCTGCATTATCAGTTTGGGGGTCTCTGTCCCACCTGCCTTACTCTAGGGTGATATAAGGGAAGCGACAGAACAATGACAGGGAGAACCACCAGGTACGTCATTACACCTGGACCACCGGTGGTGACATTACAGATTTAGTATTGGAGGATCTATATCCTCTGGACAAAGAAGTTCTTCCTGGTTCTGTGACACATGCACACACGCCATTACTAAAATGTCTTTTGCAATCCAAGGCATAACTTTTTTTGTGTAAACGTGCCCACAGTCTTCATGTAAATGAGCAATTAAATTATGTTCATTTTTAGAACTATGTTGCCCCATAGCAGAAATGTTTACCCCCTCCACTATAATATATAGGTATAAATATATTTTTTTTATTTATTACCAGATTTAATATAGCACCATCATATTACATAGCAATTTACAATTTGTATCAGACAGAATTGATGGGGAAGGGGAATAAATAGAAGGCAGTGGTGCAACTTCTATATATTCCCTAGTCCCCAATTCTCTTCCTTATTGAAGTATGCACGCAGTTTGATTTTGTATTGTAAGGGGCAGATTCTTTGTTGTATGTGACGTGCACTATGTAAAGTCTGTAAGGACTGAAAAGTTCCCTCTCTTTTTCTTAAGGCTTATAAAAAAAACGCAGCTTGCTACAGTGATTAATGGGAAACGTCTTTACGAAAAATTGAATCAGGCAAATATTAAGAGAGCGTCTGTATGAAAGAGTCTGCCGATAAGAAGCTCACTGTCAGACAGGCTAAGGAATAAGAAACATCAACATCACCAGTGACCAACAGGTAACTGTAACCATTACATTGCAACCATTCAACCACACTCCCAGCCCTGGCTATACAGGAGCCGCATTACCAGTAACACAGAAAAGGGTTGCCCGCTGCCATGAAGCCCCTCACCAACTGCACCCATTGTGCCCGCCTAGTTACGCCCATTTCCACAGGTTTAATAAAAAACCTTACTGTAGCTCTATATTTAGAAACACATTTTAATGTGTCTGTTTTATAAAACATAACATTTATGCAAAGTAAACAAATAGTTATTTTAGAGCCTGATCACAAATATAGATTTACAAATGAAACATGCACACATAATACACTCCCCCCCCCAAAAAAAAAAAAAAAACATGAAAATGTGCACAATTACTCAAAAACATCAGCTCAAGCCAAAGCTACTCAGCTATCCACATGTCTCTACTGCGTTACCCACATATGTTTTATAACATTTGCACCACATGAAAGGGGTGCCATGCATGACAGAATGTCCAAGCACCTTCCCTCTCCGTAATGCAGCCAGCCTGTCACACTGAGATGAAGACTGTGTGACAGGTGCTGTAGCTAGATCATGTAAAGTGCTTAGTGAGACTGTCACAGCATATTATACAATCTTACATTGGAGCTGCAGCACCTGTCAGTGTCACTGTGACAGGTACTAGATCGCCACCCCATGCAGGACATAAAGAGGGACGCCGCAAGGAGAAGGAGGAGCAGCGAAGAAGGGGGGAGTGGCGCTGTTTGGAAACGAGGATTTGCCTCTTCTCACAAATAAAAATGTTCTGAAGTCCCTAGTAGTAGTAGTCTGTCTATTTATCCTACACTTACACATTCTAGGAATAAATGATCATTTCTAAATGTTTAAATTAAAATATGTTTTCCTAATGCCAACTCCCTCTTTGACTTGAATATTATTCGACACTGTAATAGCAAATGATATATTTTCTTATTGTTGACATTAAAATGTTTCAGTAAATGTATTCTGTTTCGCTCTCCAGATTGTGTGATTAGCAAAAACAGCCTAAATCAGGCTGCCTGATATGATAACATTCTGTTGGACTGCCATTATTATCTACATTATTGCAGCCTTTTCCCATTACGTACATAGTTATCTGCATATTGGCTCTACTACATGAAATATAGATATTTTTTGTCAGTCCACACACAATTTCACATATTTTTTAACTAATTCCATTGGGCAGGCATCGTCTATCTGTTCTCAGTATATAGGGCACAGTATAACTTGTATTTAGGTGCATTTAACGCTAGGTAAATTTATTTCTGTCTAATAAATAAAATCAAAACAAAGAACCAGCCATTTGTTGTCAGATCTTATTATTGGAACTGCAAGGTTATGTGGTGCCTGAGGGAAACATTCAAGAAGAAGTGGTACGGGTGCATTTTAATATCATGCCATGGGCACACACATCAGCTTATAAGTATACGTGGATCAGTGCCCAACGGTAACACTGAAAGTTACTGGAGCTGTATGGCAATTTAGCAGAGAAAGACAGGTTCTGACTGCTTACCTGATATCTAAGAGAAAAACAATTCTGGCACTCAACTCACTAGAAGGCTTAGACGCTCCCAATATTAAACTATGTCCAATGAAACTCAGCAGCTAACAGAGATAATTAGGGCAACTTAACCCTTACAAAACAGAAAAGATAAGAAATTTGGAAATTTAGGAATAAGACCAATATTCAATATATACACAATATTCATATAAAATTATATATATATATATATATATATATATATATATATATATATATATATAGAGAGAGAGAGAGAGAGAGAGAGAGAAAGAGAGAGAAAGAGAGAGAGAGAAAGAGAGAGAGAGTATACTTTAGTACATACAAGAAAATCGCTTACAAATATTCAATCAATAAAGAGATAAGTCTACATAGGTTTTTCTGTTGACAAATAAATATATTGAAATTGAACTGCATTCAACTTAATAATACGCTGTTCAGATTACCACCAGGTACGTCATTACCCCTGGATTACATCAAATCATCTAAAGCGCCGGTTTCATTCAAAAAGCCCCGGGTCACGAGTCAGCCTGAACAGTCCTGAACAGTAAAAAAAAAGCCGTCTACTAAAAGCCTATCTCTAGAGCCGGCTAAAAAGAAGAGTTTTAGCCGGATCTTATCAGGCTCCAGCTCCAGTGTGTCTGACAACTGCTGATTGATTAAAAAATCATGTGTTTCACACGTTTCACGTTTACTGTTAACAAAAAAACTGCTTCAGTGTGAACATTGCAGAACCAGCTTTTTTTTTTTTACAAAAAAAACACAGCTTTTTCTGCTAATGTTAATGGTCCTTTTTGCACAGCCCTGCCAATTTCGCTGGCTCTCGACCGTGAATCAGATTCCGTTTTGTTTCAAAGGCTGCTATTCTAACCATGGTATATGATTGGCTGTGAGTAGGAATAACTTCCATCATATATATATCTATAGAGGAGTGAGGAAAATCATCCAGCTGAAATAGCTCCGATATTTAGACTGGGGAAGGTGCCTTTCATGTTCACTGTTGGTAAATAGATATCTGTTGTAATAAATCAGACAGAATACCTTAACCTAGTAATAGTAAAGAGTGCATGTTGTCTCTGTAAGCTTGAAATCTTTTCTTTCTTGCTTCTGGGAGAGCTTGAAAAAGAGAAAGAGATTGTAGTCTGGGGGTGGGAGTTATATATGCAAGTCACCATCTAAATTCCCGTCCCCTGCCTATCAATGCTACGATTCATAATGTTACTAAGAATGGGGGAGTGGCTTTGATATGTCACATTTGTCATAAAGTCTCAACTATACTCAGTACTGCTATATATCACACCACTGGTTTGCATGAAATCACTGCCTCGTGCTCACGTTTGGGATCTTTACCTGTTCTCTGGAATTCTGGGAACAAAGTCCACATTTCTGGAGTCTCCTGGACATTTTGGGAGAATCAACAGCTATATGTTTGCACATTTATCTTATTGATGCCAGAGCATACTTAATCTATGATCTCAAAAATATTATTGCCCACATTGTATTATTATTGCCCTCAAAAATATTATTGCCCACATTGTATAGCCCTTTCGTACTATACAATGCTTTTAAGCCAAGGCGGTGCAGAAACCATAAAGTAAGGGTCTCCCTACGAATTCCCCTAAGAACGAGGGGAATGATCTTTCCCCCCTTTCCCATTTGTAGGCTAATCTGCATAATACATTTTCATATAATTAAAACCACAAAATTAGCAGTAGTCTGAAACTGGTCCTGTATTATCAGAAAGTCTTTGTGTATGCCATGAATGTAATGCAATTTGAGCCTTTTCTTTCCATGCGAGAGTGGGATCCCTATAGGTCTAGTTATCCTTTAACACTTTGTTTAATGTGGCAGATTTTACTTACTACAATATGACAGTTTCCTCTGCTCGTTCCTTTTAGATTTTGTAACCTTTGAAACCTCAAACCACTGCTTGAAATACCAATTAATTGCTTCATTTAATGCTATCAGTTTGTACCTAAGCAACATGGTATTACACCTGAAAAGGTACAGGGGATTTACAATGTATTTGCATCCATGGATTGCAGAAGGCTATTTCCGGATCAAATTAATCCCTTTCTGCTGAAAAAGTCTCACAATTCTGTGTTAATATAAAAGTTACATTTAAAATTCCTGTGACTGTTCTCTGCAATTTTGGGGAAAAACAATAAAATATTGCTTCTCCCCCACAAATTGTATTAACATACTCGGGAATGATATTGTATGACATTAATGACATCTTGCAGCCATCTTCTGCCAAAAATAGCAGTTGGGATCAGCACATAACCTAACAATAGAGTATTATGCTAGAGATTCAGAGAAATATGCTGTGGGAATATAGATGTGCCAAGATAATCTAGTAATGATATTGTTTGAGTGGACGCTTGTGCTTAAATAATATCCAGATGATCATACATTCCGGTAGCTTTGAAACAAGCTTTAAGGAAATGTAATTGTAGTGCTACAAAGCAATATCTGTTTCCACTGGGGACAAGGACAGAAAATCCTAAACAGGTTTATTTTTACTACTTTTTTATGTTTATGTAAAAATATATATGAATGTATATAATAATGTCATGATAAAGTTGTATGGAGAAAACGTTTTTCGTTATCATTAAAACATGTTTTTTACCAATTTAATACTGAGACTAATCCGTTTTATATGGGTGTAGAAGATTCCCTCTTTATGCATAGACAGCTACTAACATATGAGTTATACGTAAAATTTAAAATGTCTTAAATAACCCATGGTTAGTTATAGTAATGCATAATATGAAGTGTAACATCTCTGCGAGTGTTGTGTACAGGAGTACAGAGGGAGAGATCGTATCTTGCAGGCTGTTGTGTGGTAGTGGCGAATGCCGCGAGTAAGGAAGGAGATGCTGGGCAGTGCAGAGACCGGCAATCAGAGACTGATTGGCTGGTTAGTCAGCCGCATGTAGCTTAGGCGATGCCTAGCAGGGCAGAAGCTGTTAGGAGAGGCACGAGGGACAGAGAGGTGCGCATGCATGGGGAGAAGGTACTAGAAAGGGCACGAGGGAGAGAGTGACAGGTGACGGAACTGAGGACGAGGGACGCGTAAGAAGTGAAGCAGAGCAGGAGCATTGACAGAAGTCGGCACTGGCTGTAGAAATATTGGCCTATAGGAGGAGACAAAATATTCAGTAGTGGGTCTGCATTTCAGCTTTGCGACATCTATGGAACAGGGTTATTGTTCGTTACCATACACTACTATGATTTATTGTATGATTCACAAATATCGCGACAAATATCGAGTCAGTACAATTTTTTGTATAGTGTATGGGCATCTGAGAGTCTAAAGACCTGAATCTGGGAATACATGGAGGGTGGATCATAGGGAAATCATCAAATAAATGGGAAAGGCAGAGACAGATAGTTTATGAAGTTTCAATTAGTCCAGGGGAATAGATCAGATTGGGGCATATGGATATGAGTTGTGAGGAGTTGTGGTAAGAAATTAATGGCATGAGAGGAGGTTATACTGAAGGGAGCCTGAGAAGATCGTTGGAGTGAGCTGAGGTCATTAAGGGGTATATTTACTAAGCAGGGAATTGCTGGGGAATTGAAAAGTGGGGAAGTTGCAACCAATCAGATTTGAGCTTACATTCTCCAGTATGTAAAATGAACCTGAAAGCTTGAATCTGATTGGTTGCTATGGGCAACTTCCCCACTTTTCAATTCTCCAGCAAATTCCCTGCTTAGTAAATATACCCCTAGAAGTCAAGGGAGGGAGTGAAGGTTTACTGACATAAATGAATTGAGTGTTTTGGGGTAAAATTTAGGGTAGAAGTGTTTAGCTGAATCTTTGTATTCTTTCAAATTTTGCACTTTAAGAAGTGCCTAGTAAGCAATCAGCACGCTAAGAAGTTTATTGTCCTTTGTGAACACTGCAGTGCACTGTTAATGCTCTGATAAAAATGTGTGTAATGATTTTCTTTTAACAAACACAATTCATTTTACTATTCATAGTACTAATTGTATTTATTCATGCAATATGCTCTTTCCTTGTATTGCAGGATTTGTTTCAAGTGACCTTCCCCCACACTTACAAAAAATAAAATGTAAACATAGAAATATTGTTTATCTATTTTTGAAAAATATCAAATAGGTTTTATTTAGACTAGTTTTTGTGTACTTTAAGAGCAAAAACACCCATAATTAATATTTAGGTTCATGTACCTTGAAAATACATAATTTACTGTCTTTCCAAGAACAGAAAAGCACATTCATTAGATAGAGATTCTGGGAATTGGTGTTTCCAGTAATGTTTTTTTCCACACATTAACTAGGGCCTTGTAGGTAACGTGCACGTTAGCTAGTTTCTGCACACTAACTCTTACATA
>JABWIB010000206.1:5217-27297 GCA_016617825.1 Platyplectrum ornatum | reverse complement strand
AGATAGATAGATAGATAGATAGATAGATAGATAGATAGATAGATAGATATCATTGCAGGATGGCTCTCCAAATGTCCACAATGATAAGATTCAATGATTTACATGGGTGGCCCTTGTACCATATTGGGTCATATAGATCTGCATCAGAACAGCACTAAGGATTTTTTAGCCGTAATAAATCACAAAGCCAGAATTTTGCCAATGTTTCGGTTTTAATTAAAAAAAACTTTTAGGGCATAACCATATAACCCGATGAAAGTTTTTTTGAAGTAGAACTGAAACGTGGGCAAAATTCCAGCTGGCTAAAAGATCCTGAGAGTGTCGTTCTGATACATTTATCATTTACATGTGATAATATAACAACTTATCACATGTAACAGCTGTCTCTGTTACCTGTGTATTTAACATCAACAGTTTAAGCTGTATAGACAGGACATTACATGTGATAATACAAGATAATACAACTAAAGTATAGCAATAACAAACATAGCAAATCAGCAAGAAATAAGAATGTTGAAACAAACTACAGCAAAGTCGATGATCTATTGCTTAGATAGCAAGGAGGCATGTAGATAATTGCCCTGCATAGAACAAATATGTATTGGCAAAAAAAGCAATATACTTGAAGAAAGATACTGTAATGAAGTAAATAGAAACAACTGTGATAAATGCTGGTTATAAACATTGGAGAGGATTTAAGAGATTATTTTATGAAACCAATTATTTTCTCATTTTTCTGTTCCATTCAATGGCTCTTGAAAGACAAGGGAGCAAAGTAAAATAATTAGAGAAAACAGTAAATACACAAAAAATAGAACTTATTCTTGAAGATGTAGTAATGGCATTTGGAGAAAAGTAGATGTCAAAAGTGTGATTTAATCATTTAATCATTTAATGTTGTTGCCGTTGCACTATTATGTGACACAGTATTTCACATTTACATGTAGTTTTTTGTATTATGTTTTTATTCTAAAGGACAATTAAATGCATTGTTGTTGTGTATATGCGCTTGATGCCTTTTCAAAGTCAATTATGTTATCCACTTATTGCATTATATTTGTTTGCAATAATCACAGAATAGAAAATGAATCTTGAATTTTGAAATATGACCGCCAATATGGTGATTTGAGCCAACTGCAAGATTGTTTGCATTCATAGGGGCATTATTGCAATGTACAATTAGGGCATGCTAATACAAATGCATCCGATCCAGGGATGAATGCAGGATTTGGTTGATTTTTTTTTATCATATTTTGTTTCATTTTCAATTTTGAATTTTATATTATTAAAGACCCCATTTATAATTTACATTGTGGTAACCTGCATTTGGTCTGCTGGACATACCGTATTTATCGGCGTATAACACACACTTTTTCCCCCCTGAAAATAGTGGGCAAATGATGTGTGCGTGTTATACGCCGATGTCCAGGGAACGGAATCCTCTTTAAGGGATCCCGTTCCCAATAGTGCCTAGCGGCGGCACAGCGTCGTGACGTCACGTCAGCGCTGCGCCCGCCGCTAGGCACTATTGGGAACGGGATCCCTTAAAGAGGATTCCGTTCCCTGGACATCCGCTGGCAGCCGAAGAGATGGAGGTGAGGTGAGGTGAGGTGGGGGAAGAGTTGGAGGTGAGGTAGGGTGGGGGAAGAGATGGAGGTGAGGTTAGGTGGGGGAAGAGATGGAGGTGAGGAGATCCACCATGTTTATAAAAAAAAAGTTCTGAGCTACCCTTTTTTTTTTACTGAAATTTCCTTTTAAAATGAAGGTGCGTGTTATACGCCTGTGCGTGTTATACGCCGATAAATACGGTATACTAGCTGTTGCACTTGGCATGCATGGGTTTTAAAATGAACTTTGTCTCCTTCCTGCCAAAACCTTTTAAAAAATCCTCTCCTCTTATATGACCTGGAAAGTCCTTTTCAAATCAGGATGTGATATCTTCCATGTTTATCCAGTGGAAGGCCCACAGCAGGCTCTGTGTCATAAGTCTGTGCAGCGTACTCCAACTGAGACCCCCAACCCTCTAGTATATCATTATTATTATTATTATTATTATTATTATTATTATTATTACTGGATTCATGTTACCACTCTGTGAAGTTTTATTCCTAGTTCATCATTCTAAATAACCACCACTTCATTTCTGGTCAAACTCATGGGGTCATTATGTTGCCCAAAAGATTACTTTTTCAATATGAAATATGTAAAATTGGTCAGCTTTATCTTGAGAGCTGTGGAAGGTAACAGGTCAATGTCTTCCAAATCCATCATTAGTATTTACAGTTATTTAAAACAGACCGACTGACAGAACAATGGGTGGGGAAGAGGGGCCCAGCCTGTAAGCTTACTCTCTAAAGGCGTTTGGGGCAATCACACATACACATAGACTAGGGACAATTTAGACAGCTTCCAAATTAACCTGAAAGTATGTTTTTTGGGATATGGGAGGAAACCGGAATAACCAGAGCAAACCCACGCAGACTCAAAGCTGTAGGTGTGTGTTCATGTCTGGATGTCCAATTATTTGCATTCAGATTTATGGTGCATATGATTTCTATATTTTTGTGTTCACATCTAGATCAGACCATTTGTGTCTTCATGAGCTTTCAGATTTTCTAGACCAGGCTGTTAAAATTAAGAATAATTAAGGTATACAAATCAGTGAAACAGCTAGGTGTTATAGGGCCAGATTCTGATTTTATAGGGCCAGATTCAGATTTTCATACTCTCATGGGCAAAACCATGTTGAATTGTAGGGGAGGTAAAATGAAAGTTAGTATGCAGAGAGAATACTTTACTAGCATTTTGCACACACATACTGACCAGTGTAAAGCTGGCCATACACTATATGAAAAATCTTCCAATGAGAATATTTACATAAAATTTTAACAAAAAAACAAAATAATGATTGTAAAGGTAAATTGTAATAGGAAAACCACCATACACATAACAATAATCGTCAAAAAGATTGTGAAAAAACGTAACCTCCACAGATTTTTCTTAGTAAAGCATATAAATAGCCGTTTAGTGGGTCATAATGACATTAAACAGCAACGATGATTGGAAATGACCGCATACACAACGATAATCCAGTGTTCAAGCGGTTATCAATTATGCAGATTCTTGATTGCCGTTGTTACCATACACTACTACTGTACGATTTATCATACAATTTACAAATATCGCTGAATTGGAGCAATTTTATGTGTAGTGTATGGCCAGCGTTACTGTTACACTGTTATTAGACTTGTTCTAGGAAACATCATCTCTCACCTGTAATAATGATTGCAATTAATAAAATTTACCTCCCCTGCAATTCAACATGGTTTTTCCCATGAGAGTGTAAGTCATGAGAATGTCAAGATATGGCCCTAAGGAGTTTTTATATAGTAATTTAAGAATAATAATGTCTGATCATAATTGTTACCTTTTTGTGACATGAAAACAATTACATTATAATTTTACTTTGCATAGTTGAAACCTGTAGCATCATTTTAATTAGTTTTTAAATATTCTAAATCTAAACAATCTGTGATCATCTCCTAGGAAATATTTCATATGCTTATGGCATTTCACAATATCCCATTTTAGTTACAGAACATCATGGATGAGTCTTGGTTCTTAGGAAGTTAGGAAAAAGTTTATAAATCAGATACATTAAACAGGTCAGGATCTCAGAGATGTCTACTATAGCTCTCAACATTACATTGATCAATTACCGCAGGAATGGCCTTTTTATCATGAGTAACCAGAGTTTATACACAGGTTGGTGATAAA
Organism: Platyplectrum ornatum; assembly: GCA_016617825.1. Taxonomy (NCBI): domain Eukaryota; kingdom Metazoa; phylum Chordata; class Amphibia; order Anura; family Limnodynastidae; genus Platyplectrum; species Platyplectrum ornatum. Next base: position 23,520 of record JABWIB010000206.1, on the reverse strand, counting down.
TGCTTTACCTGATGTGTCATGTTTAGCTGTGGATGTCCTCTCTTGACGCTTATTTATTAATATAGATTTTGATAATGTGTGCTGCAAGAATTGATTTATTTTCCACAATAGATACTTAAGTGATTAATTGGCAAGAGCAGCATTGTCTAATGTAATGTTTAAGCAGTGTGAATTGTCCTTAATGCTAAGTGACATTTTTATGTTATTAAGAGGTGAGTCATTGTGTGTAGGACGCTTAAAGGTAAAACAGACGCTCACGACATACTTTTCAATCAGTTGATGACATGGCTAGCATTTCCTTTCATTTTTATCTTAAACCTCTGAATAAAACACACACTTTCAAATGACGAACCTCAGCTACACATGTGTTACAATTTTCAAGAATACTTTTTTATGAAGCTAATACACTAACACAGGATACAGGAGAGAAAATAACTTCATTTGAAGCTATATTTTTCCTTCAGGAAAGCAGGTGTAGGTCACGATATTAACGGATTAATGGTTTTGGGGCATCCCTATTATAGGGAATTGTGTATTTACATAGCTTTCTCTGATTAATAGAATTATTACAGCGGGTTATACTGAGGAACCCCTCACTGTTGCGCTTATTATTAGTTTGAAAAGTAGCAAATTTTACTTTAACGTTTGCATGATACAGCTACAGAGGTAAAACACCAAGGTACCATTAGTACAATTATAGACACAACTGATAAGATATGGACTGCCTTACAAGAATGCATGTTTCAAATTACTTTTCCGTTTTCTCCATTTATATGTAATTATATGTATTATTGAATTTGAATAATTAATAGCAAAAATACCTTGTTTCTGGTTAACAGAAAAAAATGTAGAGCTTGTAAAGAGGGTTCTTCAGATCATCGATTCTATACTTTGTAATTCTCAGGAAGAGGGGAGTGACATCCCTGTCACACTTGACACACTATCCGCTTGTGTGTGCAGATCTGTGTCCAGAATCTACATTCTTAGGAAAGCCCATTTGTTACGGAATACATTACCTCTACCCGGTCAGTATGCCTCTCTGTACCCCCACCCTTGGATGGATTAGGCCTGCAAATTTTCTAAAGCGCCTCATGGTACAGATCTGCTAACTTACAGAGTCTGGATGTCTGAATGTATGTGTATATATATATTTATGTTTATTTATTTTTTATATCTTAGGAAAGCCCATTTGTTACGGAATACATTACCTCTACCCGGTCAGTGTGCCTCTCTGTACCCCCCCTTGGATGGATTAGGCCTGCAAATTTTCTAAAGCGCCTCATGGTACAGATCTTCTAACTTACAGAGTCTGGATGTCTAGATGTATGTGTATATATATATTTATGTTTATTCATTTTTTATATCCCTCATGTATATAACTATTGCCTCAAAACATAAGGTAAATATACCTTTAGAGATAAAATCTAACAGTCTCATATACCAAAAACAAAAAACATAGACACAAAAACAAATATACACACCAAACATTTTATACAATCAGCTTACATTTATTTACATTATTTGATATATACTACTGACTGCATTGCGGAATTAGTTGCTTGTTTTTTCTTTATCTGAGAACATGAACCTAAGCTATCACAGCATGAATTATTGTTTTTTTATGCAGAAATCCTACTTGCCTTGAATATGCATTGCCTAAGGTCACAGCATTGACTTTAAACCATGTATCATTTACTCCCAATGGTCTACTTTGAGTGAAATTTCATTATCCTTCATTTCGGTTGCATTTGAGCTGAGAGTAAAATATTGGACTGACAGTTTTTGTCTTTGAGAAGGCAGCTTATTGATGATGGAAAAGTTTGGTTCCATTTTTTATCCTGAAGAAGTACCTGCCATTTAGATGTATAGGTTGGTGCAGTCTCATAGAATTTGGCTGGAGATTAGCAATGTAATTTCATGTATTGAAGATATCTGTTTGGGGCAGTAGCAATTTCCCATTGCTGACATGTCGTGTCAACAGTTCTCACAAAAGTATACATTAAAACAGACTACACCTGTGTGGGAATGGTGCCAGTTTATTAATAAATTCATTTAAATTGTATTGTCTCATAATACAAACAAGTGATGAGTTTCTTCAGAGGGCTGTTATTTGCCATTGCTATTTTAGATATAAGACTCTTTCTTCACTGCTTTATTTCTTTAGTTCCTATCTGATTCCAGTTGTTAATATGTCTGACATATTATCTTTTAAAAGTGTGATTCTCAGCACTGCTTCATAGTTGAAATACAATTTACCGTATATACTCGAGTATAAGTCGCCTTGAATATAAGCCGAGGAACCTTTATTTTAATTTTAAAAACTGGGATAACGTATTGACATCATAGAGGACAATGACTCGAGTATAAGTTGAGGGGGGCTCATTCAGAACAAAAAAAAATGTGCTGAAAAACTAGGCTTATACTCGAGTATATACAGTTCCACAGGTCAACTCAGCCCATACCTCATGGGTAGTGGATGAACCCAGCAGGCCTATACTGTGTCAACTGCTCCACTCTGCCCACTCCAACAAATACAGGGTAAAGGCAGGACTCGCAGTGGGGGTGTATATGGGGGTATGTCATAACGGCACATCTCCCACTGATGTAATGAAAAAATGTAAATTCTCCATTGACCACTTCTAAATGTCCATACCGCCACTTCTGAATGTTCATACCGCCACTTATAAATATCCACTCCAACCTCTGGGTAAAGGAATAGGGAAACAAGACTAATCAGAGTTTCCAATACCTTCCTTTGCTAACTTTAACCTCACCGCTTGGGCCATGGGTGCTGCACACTTTACTTACCTCACAGCACAGTACAGCACAGAATTTTTCTTATGTTGCTACAGAAAAGTTCTTCCAAATTCACTGGACTTATAAAACTCCTCTTCGTTATTTGTGTATATAAAGTCACTGGCCTTATAATAAAGGGACGTTATATATGTCTCAGGTTCTGACATATGTGGGCCTCGCCAAACCCTGCTCAGACTCCACCCAAGCCCCTCCATTTCTGCCACTGAAAATTATATTATATAGAACCAAAAACCATAAATATCTACCAATTTGTCCCCTTATCATGACAAACTGGTAGGTGACCAGGACAGTCACCCAAAAACTAAAATTCGGGACAGTTGGGAGGTATGAAGTTCCAGGATGGTGTAAAGCTTCAGAACACTCTGTCATGTTTTCTTGTGGTGTAATAAGGTAGAAAATGAATATTTTCCTACTATCTGTACATGTGAAATTGCAAATTAATGCATTATTCAAGGGTTATTTGTTGCGTGTATTTACAGTTGTAGTTATTAAAAATATATACTAAGAAAACTATGACAGAGGACACATAATTAACTTTTTAATTATACATGCCAATTAAAATATGTTTTTTCAGTGTACTTCATTAATTACCAAATGATCTAGCATACATATAAAATGGAACATTTTATTTTGTAAATATTAAAATGTGAAAGAATCGTTCCATATTTTTCTTTGTGTTTCTGGTATTATTGTCTGCTGCTGCTTTAAGCCTAACACTGCACTGACCAGCAACATACAGTAGGACTTGATCCAGACTAATTACAATGGTGCCTTTTAGAGAGGTGGCAAACGCGTAAGCATCGCATATCTCTGACAGATCTGGATCCAGTGGGGCAGATCAGGGAAGGCGAAGAGCTTTTTCTCTGTGGGATTGGGGAGGGATGTAAATAGTAATGGCCCTTTAGTACTATCCAAACCTCACACAATCCCTTTTTATAATGGGGAAGGGGCGAGGATATCTGATCATAGGGGTGAATGATCAGTAGTTATGATGCAGCATCAGAGCAATGGATCCAGTCCATAGTAACATTGTACATATTTAGCAAAAATACATTTATTTGTTAATCAGCTTCTGTATCAGATCAGATCTCTAGTAAGTGGAAATGATATACATTTTAATGATCTGCACAAGTAACAATCTAGATTTGCAGTTTAGATTTGTTAAATGATTTACTTTATTTTCTTGTAATGACAACAATAACAGTAAACAAGGTCAATATATTTCTTTATGACATATGAGCATTTACATATGTCAGCTTGCTACTTTTTTCATGGCAGATTAGCCTTTTAGAAAAAACTGTTGCTGACTGAAATCAGTAGAATTTATTACCTGGAGATGACGGCAAGTTAATTGAGGTCAAGATTTAAAATTCTGCTCATATGAAAATGTACCATCAAATGCAAACAGATACATTTGTAGAGATAAATAACAGTACCATCCAGCAAATAAACATTTTAATTTAGGGGGGGGGGGAAATACTGCTATACTTAAAAGAAGGAAGCAAGAAGCAAACAGTGTTTTGCAAGAGTATTAAAAAAAAAAAAAACGGGGGTGTATCTAAAGATGTTATTGATCAAATGGTAGTCTTAAATAACTATAAATGAAGGGGATTCACATAAGTTTCTATTACTAAGAAAATAGTCACATAGCATGGGACCCAGATTCCTGTGTGTCTGTACAGGTAGCGGGGGAGAGGGGAGTGATCTCCCCAGGGACTCCACTCTCTCGCTCGGAAAAGGAAGGGGTCTAGCAGTGCGGATCAGCAGTGTGACTGCTGACTGCACAAATCAGGGCAAACCCTGTCCTATTTGTTTCATTTAAATCTTCTCCCATGCCCGCCTAGCGTAATTTAGGAGGGTGGGGGGATAGGTCTGGTCTAGACAGGGCTTGAACAGCCAACAGGCTGATAAAGCTGCAGCGTGGGGCACCAGACTCCTGGAGAAGAAGGGGGCCTGGGGGCACAAGACCACGTGCCCCTTCTTCCAAAAAAGAGGCTCAATCGGACTGGAGCTGCAGTGGCACCAGCAGACTGTCTCACTGTCTCAGAATGTCAGTGAGGATGGCCTCCCAGTGCAGCCTGCTCAAATTTTTTAGAAACCCGTGGTTGGGGCACCATAAGTGCTTTACTCTTGGGTGGATAAAACCATAATCAGACCCAGGGAATCTGCTTCTGCAAGGGTACACACAAATGCATAAACAATAAAAAATCTGTGAGTAGATTCAGTGACCAATGACCTGTTCCCACCATCTATTCATTTGTATGTTACAAAAAAAAGACATGCGCAATGGAGATGATCCCAAGTTTTAGAACACTAGATACCCAGGTACGCTGTTTTAATTGTATAAAATCTATCCACAGTTTTGATTACATTCCGTTTAGGTGCCCACTCAATTGCAAACATAGGATCTAATCCGAAGTGGGGATTTTAGGTGATGATATTATGCTAAGCCCCGACCCTTGCACACCCCCCACACCCCATACAGACCACAGTTTTTGTACTGAAGCTCCCCCTCCTGTCTGGAGGAGTGGGGCTTATACAAGGTGCAGGACTTAGTGGGAGAATAGGTGCCGATATGCCATACGGGCATATAACGGCCCTCTTCGAGCCCTGATCTAATCCAGACTTAAGGGCAGATTCTGTATGTTGGCCTTGGCAATGGAGACTAATGTATTGAATTTGGTAACCTAAGTGACACACTTAGGAGAGCAGGGCATTCATCCGAGGCTCTTCTACGTAAACAGCTGATTTAAGGGTTCTGAACGTACCTTAATGTATGTCTCTCAATATTGTGCAGGCGGAATACTGGATCAAATGTAAGGAATTATCCAAAGAAATACTGCATGATTTAAATACCTATGTCCACCCTCCATGCTTATCTTGTCAAAGAACACAGTCATCTGCATTATTTGTGTTCTGTGCAAAATTTAATGTACTAAGATGGTAATTGCACATAATTCCCCTAAACATTTGTAAACCCGGATCTGACCTATAGGGTATATTTACTAAGCAGTGAGATTGCAGTGAGATTGGAAAGTGGGGATGTTGCCCTTAGCAACTAATCAGATTCAAGCTCTCAGTTTCATTTTACACTCTGGAGAATGTGAACTCAAATCTTATTGGTTGCTATGGGCAACATCCCCACTTTTCAATCTCACTGCAATCTCACCGCTTAGAAAATTTAGGCCATAGTGTCTCATCACATGGAGAGCCAGTTCTTAGTCATACATTGTGTATATTTTTGTTTAATGCTTTTTTATGTAGTATCATGCAATATATGATTTAATGGCATCAATTCAATAGCACTGCTTCTTTAAATTTATAACATATGAAACACAGATAACAAAAGAGATCATAATCATAGAGAAAAACTAAATAAGCCTTTTATGCATATAATCAAATGCCTGCATACTAAATCTGTTCATTCATGTTGTGCTTTGCAATGATTTCCGTGAGCTGCTTCCGAGGATATTCTGTCCAGTGTCATTAAATTGTTTACTCTTTCTGTAACACGTATTCAGACTAGATCTCCAAAACATATATTTTCATGTTTCATTTAAAATGTGCCTCTCTTCTGTCTAGAATTACTGGTTAAGCGGTTTCAATTCTGTAAATGGCTTTTAAACAGCAACCCTGAGGCTGTTAGTTGATGGTAACCAACCAAGCAGACTAAGGCCAAACCCAATGCTTTTAAAACACAAAGCCCTCATAAGCACATTGTCATATTATCAATCTTATACTGTCACCTGGAGCCATAAAAAGGGTCCTTGGCTTACAGACATTAGCAAACCAGCATGTCTCTCTTCAGTCCCAATGGTAAAATTATGGCATTGATTCAAAATATTATTAAGGATGAATAGTTTTTAAAAAGAAATGCACAAGGTTAGAGTATGAAGGGACTGCCGTGTGCTGCAGACAGTCAATAAGTGATTTTCAAATAACTTGCCAGAATTGTGGACAGATAAATATTACATACAAAGACTATTGAGTATTTTGAATGACTGTGTTTATGAACTATGTATGGCCTATAGTAAAAAATTACGTTTTTTAAGTAATAGTTTTCTCTTTTGTTGTAAGTCCTATTAACAGAGTATAATACTGAAACTAAAGACCAGATTCAGACTTTAGGTACTGATGACTAACTCAGAACTTTTTCAAGAGTGGGCAAAACCATGTTGAATTCCAGGGGAGTTAAATTCCATTATTTGCAATATCTGTCAGTATCTGTGTGCAAAATGCAACAATAAAGTATGCAAACACTGCATGCAAACACTGACATTCATTTTACCTCCCCTGCAATTCATCATGGTTTTACCCACTCTCGAGTATGTTGTGAGTATGTGAATAGTGGCTAAAGTCTGAATCTGGTACGGGACAAAACAGCTTCAATTAATCGTTTATATTTTGGTGGAAAATGTATTTTTCATTTTGGAATTTGTTAGCATTTGAATTTTTATATTTTTTTTTGTGGAATTATTTTCAACTTAATCTGGACTGTTTTTTACTAGTATTAGACTGTATTTGCTAAAAAAGGATAATATTTTATGCCACATAGTTCATCTCATGCTGCTCTTTTATATTTTTTGGGTATGCTTTTTTATGTATCTCATCCACTGAGCTCTGATTTCTTCCCCTATTTTCAAATCTGCTTTTATTGTTGTACAGGGAGAAGACCACTGTTGGAGCAAAAGATTAACTATACACTTTTCCCAGATATTAAATGGATGGGAATTGATTATATTCCAGAACTGCTTTGTTCTGGAAGAGGGAGAGCGCTCCACTGTACCAAGAAAGCCTGTGGATATTAGGCTATAGATATTAGGCTGTGGATATTAGGCTGTGGATATTAGGCTTTGGATGTTAAGCTGTGGATATTAGGCTGTGGATATTAGGCTGTGGATATTAGGCTTTGGATGTTAAGCTGTGGATATTAGGCTGTGGATTTAAGGCTGTGGGTATTAGCCTGTGGATATTAGGCTGTGGATTTTAGGCTATGGATTTTAGGCTGTGGATATTATGCTGTGGATATTAGGCTGTGGATTTTAGGCTGTGGATATTATGCTGTGGATATTAGGCTGTGGATTTTAGGCTATGGATTTTAGGCTGTGAATATTATGCTGTTGTTATTAGACTGTGGATTTTAGGCTGTGAATTACTAACTTCTGCCATTAAATAGTTTACTTTATTAGCTTCAATAGCGATATGACTTTGTATCCAGTCTCGTTTATTGTTTCTTTGTTTACTATGAGCACCTCTCTACAATAGATGTACAATGTTGGAAAGAGTCTGTTTATTACTATTCATTTGTTTACTATAAGCATTTGACTGACTTCTGCCCCCATGGTTGTTTTTATTCACAGCCCAGGATTCCCCAATATCCTTGGAAACCAGCACCCATACCGCCCGGTACTCTTTCATTCAGTCCACAGGCACACTGGCTGCACATAAAAGGGGTAAGTACAACCCCACTGAAAAATAGAGTGTTTTATGGTGAAACATATGCACTTTGTTGGTTTACTGTTTGTGGTAATTCCCTGATAATGACCACATTACAGGAGTTTAAAATGTTCAAGATGAGCTAATTATTTTTCATTATTGTTGATATATATATATATAATCATTTGAAGACTTTGTATAAATTATTCTTTACCTTTAGGTGCATTATTAGTGAGTGAAATGTTAAGAGCTAAACTATAACAAATGCAAAGATCACAGAAAGGTTTCCTAGCAACTGCAGAAGATTCTTCTAAAGTAAGTCAGTTAAACTGGGCTGCAGAGTACGTGTGAGGTTTTTAAATTAGTAAGCTTAGATGGTTCCCAGATTTACAGATGCCCACTATATAGTACAATAAAACCTGTAATAGAAGATGAATGGCTTGAGAAGATCACATCAGAATCTTGACAGCTATATCATTATTTAAATGATCCATCTTAAATTCTACTGTGTAGTTAGCGAGGCTAAGTGTCAGAACTCAAAGGACGGCTTAAAATACAACAGTTCTTATGGCTATTGTCATGATGAATAAAAAAAACAATCTAATGCACACACACTTTTATTAAAGTGTATTACCCAAAAAAACAACAACAATAGCTACCTCAGAGGATTGTTAGTGAAAATTATATGTGTTCAGAAAAGAGTACAATCTTGTCAATTCAAATTCTTAGTCTATGACAAGATTACAAAGCTTGCATACATATGCACAATGCTCTTATTATGTAGTCACCGTGCTTCATATGTGATTTACAGTATAGTTTTAAAATCATTATTTTATTGATAGTTACAACAATCACATATAAGACATTTTATATCACGAAAATATTTTTAGAACGTGAGGGTGCATGTGTTATCACATCAATCCCACAAGTTCCTTACACCACCTAGACCACCACTTTTTCTTTCTTTCATCTTCTTCATGGTATATGCCTGTCCAAATGGCCCTATTTCTGCATGCTCATTCCTGGCAACCATACATAGTGACACAGAAAGATAAAGTTATGATGCAAGATAATGCAGAGAAGATGCCAAATGACTGGCTGGTGCCAAAGTGAGATTTTTCTCAAACAGGATCCTATTCTTCCATCCAGCTTCCTCAACCTAATCCTCACTAAACATTACCCTAGTCCTAACAATCCTGTTATACCATTTGTTCCCTCTGTGCAGCCTAACCCTCGCATTCCCCTTCAATAACCCCAATGAAACACTATCGAGTGATACTGTTGTCCTCTGTCCCATTGGGTAATGGGCACTGAGAAAGCATGGAGTGCGTAGGGAATGTTTAGTAAAGAATGGGATATTTTTGCATAGTAACTGTTCATATTTTGAAAAATAAACATTATGATTAAGGGTTGACTAATTTTTAGAAATTGTAAACAAATAGAAATAGACTTGATTGATACTTACAACTTACTTCTCACTGCTAATTGGGTTTTTTAGCTCAAGTTTGTGCTGAAAACACAAAGATCAAATTCAATGTGTGCCCATCCCTCTCCCATCTCCAACTTGTATAGGTTCTAATGAAAAGTTGGGCAAGTTTTATTTACTAACGGATGAATTATTGGTGATGATCTCATTATGTTTATATTAGCTTTAAATTTAATGAGGCACATGAATTGTTAGCAAATACAAACAGCAAGTAACGTAGGACATAAGCATAGCAAATAACCAACACTTTACCTTGCCTCAGCAAACCACCAAATAAAAAACACCCTACCTGAGGCTGCCGTCCTAACAAGGCTCCGAGACTGCCAATTGATTTGGTGGTATAGTATTTCTTTGCAGCGCTAGGCTGAAAGTAAAGTTTATCTATCAGGTTGACTGAATAAAACACAAAGAGCAGTTGATATAATAAAATATAAAATATAATAAGCTTTACTGAATACCTATTACAATTAATTCACATACTGGGCATAATTAAAAGAAACAGGAAAGTACATATAGACTGGGAACAAATTAAAAATCAGTCTTACTACTGGATGCTATAAACCCTGGATGAAGGCAAAACATCCCTGCACCAGGGGATCATTTCTAAAAGAGGGGGAATTTACTATGAATACAGGACTCCAGCAGGGAGGGAGGAGAAGAGTGCGCATACAAAAATAAAAACAACTACTGCATACTGCTTTAAATCACTGTATGGATCTAGCCATTGTAAGTGGAAGATTGGCATGACCCAAAACTTTGATGGAATCTGCTGAATATATCACATATTTGGCGGTGGGAGTGTGGGACCAATATCATTTTTCACCCAGGGCACTAAAATACCTAGTTACGGCCCTGAAAAAATGAGGGGTTAGAGTATCCTGATGTGTCCCTCTCCATTCTGAATTAGAGGGAGCCCAGGAAGGACTGCAGTAGGCAAAGGGTCAAATGGTCGCTGAGCTGAAGCAATACCGAAACCTAGTAGCCGACATATCTGCAACTTTGACAATTTCAGTGCCCAAGTATGATTAGGGTTTTTATTAGGGGCAGGTCCAGTTAGATTAAACAATGTCTATTATATGTTGTGGCGATAAGCAAATTCTTAGATACATTCAAACATATTTGAAAATCGAAGTCAAATTAACAATATATGATTTGTAAGAGCAAAATAGAGCCATTTATATATAGAATCAAATAAAGTTATGAGAATGATTATGAAGTTGCTTTCCTGGTTGTTTTATTACTTTATAAATAGTTGCAGGTTTAATTACTCTTTAAATGGCTAAACATGAACTGCCAATCAAGTATTACCTTTGTCAGACAGTCAATAATATATGTACATTTCCTTACCACATTGACACTGTTAAACAGGAAATTTATGCAATCTACTAATTAAACATATTATCCGAAAATAATTTGCTCAAGGTTCAGTCTGTGATCTACCTAAACAGATGAATTGCTTTATTACTTGGAAAGATATTACGAGTCACGTATATGAAAAATCAGAGATAGTTTATAATTATATCTAAATTCAAATATAAGAAATAATGTAATAATACTGGGGGCCTAATTATTAGGTCACACTTACCTTAAACATAGAAGTTATCTATCCCTCTATAATTAAAAATAAATATTCATTTAGGTATTTTTGTCAAACTGCTTATAAAAATTATGGAGACAATAGAATGCAATATCACATTAAAATAGTAGTTTCAAATAATATATAATAGTTTGGGATACTAAATAAAAAAAAGAAATACTAAGCAAACTCTAAGATTGCATAATTGCCTGTACCAGTTCAGTCATATTCAAAATGACACTCTTGGAAATACCATATCTACATATTCTTTAACAAAGTATCTTCCTGACCCCATGCCAGAGCACTGCCCTTTGAGTGTAAGGTGGTGTATGTCTTCCTACACTTGTAGAACACTGGAGGGTAGAATACCACCTCTACGCAGATGATACACAAATCTACCTCTCCTCCTCCCATCTGACCCCCTCACTCCATTCCAAGGTGTCTGACTGCCTTGGCACCATTTCTGTCCCAGCACTCTCTGAAACTCTACATGGACTGAAATCATAGTCTTCCCTCTCTCCTATCAGCTAATCACCAGCAACTATTACCATCACCATCAATAATTCCTCCATCTCCTCCACCTCACATGCCCACTGACTAGGAGTCACCTTTGACTGCACACTCATTCACCTCCCTCATCCAGGACCTTTCCCAATCCTGCCGCTATCACCTCTTCATTTCATTTTATTCTCGTTTTATTGTGATTTTGAGCGATATTGTGAAAGATTTTTCCCTTGACAAATGTGTCAGTATCTGTACCATACACTAAAATGATTATCTTCCCCCCAAAAAAAATGTTGGCTATATCATAAAAGAAATACCCAAATATTGTTAGCAATATCGGTAATATACATACACTACAAGATATCGGACCCCTGAACCAATAATCAATCAGGAATTATTTATTTATTTTTATTTATTAACAGGTTTTTATATAGAGCCATAAGATTACATAGAGCTTTACAATTTTAACAATCAATAAGACATGACTGGGTGGTAACAGACAGAATGGGTGGGGAAGAGGGCCCTGCTCGCAAGCTTACATTCTATAGGATATTGGGGATTGATACAAAAGGGTAAGTGCAATTATTATATAATGGATGGACCAGCCAAGTAGTATCGTAAAAGTGCTCTGTGTGATCCAGTCCCACAGCAGTGTTAGTAGCAGAAAATGTGGATGAGTAGTTATAAGCAAAGTAGGTTGAGGAATATGGTAAGATTGTCTGAACCGATGAATTTTAAGTGAGTGTTTGGAGAGTTTGGACAGTGGAAAATAACATTAACAGGCGAAGAAGATTATTCCAGAGAGCAGGTGCAGCCCGGGAGAAGTCCTGTAACCGGTAATCAGAGCATTTGTTTAGTGTAGAAGAGAGCTGTAGATCCTGTGAAGATCTTAGAGAATGAGCTGGGATATATCTAGAGAGGAGTGAGGATATGTAAGTGGGTGCAGTGGCTTTATAGGTTAGCAACAAGATGTTGTATTTAATTCTGTAGAGTACAGGCAACCAGTGTAGAGACTGGCAAAGTGGACTGGCAATAGAAGAGCGTTTAGCAAAGAAGATTAGTTAGAATTCCAATTGATAAATTTGTTGTTAATGACAAGTTCACTAAAGATAATTGTTCGTAAAATGCAAAAATCGGCACCATCCATGAGAACAACTTTATGACCCAGGAACAATAATTGTACTATCACTTTAGTCTGTGCTCAGTGTTTCTTTCTGGAACACCCAATACATTTTGATCCACTCATGAGAGCTCTTAAAGCCTAGGTTTTCATTATAAAATTGTGGAACACTCCTCTACAGTATCACATGGATCAGGTAGATCAGTCACTTTGCCAATCATATTTTTAGTTTGCTCCGTTATAGCACATGCACAGGACAAACAATGGCACCCAACAAATTAAAGATTGAAAAGTGGGGATGTTGCCCATAGCAACCAATCCGATTGGAGATCACATTCTCCATTATGTAAAATAAAACTAAGAGCTTAAATCTGATTGCTATGGGTAACATCCCCACTTTTTAACCTCCCTGCAAGCTCCCTGCTTAGTAAATTTAGGCCAATAACTACTATCTGCAATAATTCTGTATATAAAAAGTATTCATATTTGTAGACAAAGAACTTTAAGGACTTGACCATAATCACTGTGATCCAGAGTTGACCCTAGGAGTTGCAGGTCCCCAGACAAAACAATTAGAGGGGGGGGCTATCACCAGTAATCACGCCCCCCACTACAATCCCCCACTGCTGTGGGTTATGGGCGATCGGGAGCCCCGTGGCCAATCAATGAGGGAATTCAATCAATGAGGGATTGGAGTGGGGGTCGATTACCGGTGGTGGGGGCACCCTGCGTAGTTGACAGCATGTCACATTTTTCATAAGAGATCTAAAATGGGTCCTGATGGATAAATAGAAATTAACTAATAATAAGGTGTTTAACTCAAAAGAGAATATAACACTTATTAATGCACATAAAATTATTAACACATCACAATTGGCCTCTTAAATTGTTTTGTACATATGTACGATCATTTAAATTTATAATGAGTGTAAACATAATTTATAATGAGTGAAACATAATTAAGAAAAAAACGTACAAGGGAATACAAAAAAGACAAGTAGCAAAATATATATTATATGGTATAGAATGTAAAATAGAATAGCAAAAATATTGAACATGTCATTTGCAGAGTACTGAAACTATTAAGAAATATTATAGAGTTCAATTTTTACTTTTCAAAGCTCAATCAAGATTGCAATCTATATTGTATTTACCCCTTTACATTTTCTGCTTTTTATGTATAGAAACATGCATTGCTGTCAGCTATAGTGTTGATTGAGTAAATTGTGTTTCATGGTTCACGGCCTGTTCTGAAATGTGCCACTTTATGTGGAAATAGTTTTCATCTTCAAAAAGTGGAATCATTATCTGCTGAAATATAAAATCCTACAGTATTTACTGTGAAGCTCAAATTCATTTGTTAAAGATGTTTTGCAAAAAAGAAGAAACAATATAAAAAGAGATGATTACCAGCAATATAATAATCTACATTAATTTTACTTTTTCCTTCATAATTTAAGCATTTATGTAAAATTTTCGACAATAGTTGATGGCAGATAGATATGTAATCAATATGTAAATCATGTTCTAAATAAGATAGCATAAGGTACAGCAACACTTACCCACCCTGAATGACTGCAGACTAAATGTGCAGCGTTTTATTTGTGTACTGCATTGATTCTGAAAGTAATGGGAAGGCATCTATCCAAAAGAAAAGACAACTATAAGGGGACAAAGTATACACCTTAAATTACGCACACCTCACTTTTCCATAACGCACAAAAATGATTTTCAAAAGTTTTTTTAATTTTTTTGCAACATCTGTCACATTATTACTATTTAAGGTGCTAGTGCAGAAAATGTAACATTGTCTATAGGTGAATATACTTTTAGAGTCAGTGGAGGTTAGGGGCAGCCAAATTCTACAGTACATATATTACTATCCCAATGTCTGTTTTCAAGCTCCAAGGCGAAACGCTGCGTTAAGCATTGCACACAAGACGGAGCGGAGGGGAAAAAGTCAGCTGGACAAGAGATTATTTTCAATCGAGGACTGATATGTAAGGTTAATCCCTGCCCGTCATCACAGGAAAAATGTTCACGCTACTGCTCACTATACCCTTATAATATTTCCTTGAGGGGTGTAGTTTATAATATTGTATTACTTGTTGGGGTATTTTACTCTCTGATGCAACCATGGCTCTGAAAATGCAACTTGGCACACTAAAACCATTCCAGCTGAATCTAAACTAAAAAAGCCAAATGCCGCTCCTTCACTTCTGACACCTACGGTGTACCCAAATAGCATTTTATGGGATATTTCTAAAATCTGCAGAATTATAGGATTACATTTTAAGTTTTGTCTTCTGGTTCACATCTGTGTTAGTTAACATTAAAATGGATTAAACATGGAAAATTTACTAAAAAAAAGGAAGATTTTTAAATTTTACCCTCACTTTGCTTTAATTATTGTTAAACACCTAGGAGTATATTTACTAAGCGGTGAGATTGCAGTGAGATTGATGAGTGGGGATCTTGCCCATAGCAACCAATCAGATTTGAGTTCACATTCTCTGGAGTGTAAAATTAAACTGCTAGCTTGAATATGATTGGTTGCTATGGACAACATCCCCATTTTCCAATCTCACTGCAATCTCACCGCTTATTAAATATACTCCCTAAAGGGTTAACAAGGGTTGGATACTTTGAAGGGTGCTTTCACTAACTGAATGCTATAAGAGGCAAGACAAACCCACTAACAATGGGTTTAACTCACAATCACAAGTTAATGCAAACTAAAAAAGAAAGGAAAGATAAAACAAAGAAACAGAGAGGAAGAAAGGGAAAAAAAACCCTGCAAAACCTGCAAAAAAAGGTTAGCTTCCGGTCTTCCTATAATCCTAACTTATTAAGCCCTACCCCCTGCCCACTCCCCTCCTGCCCCTTAGCTAAACCCCATTGGCATGCTACCTAATGGCCTCATTCCAGTGAGTGGGAAAAGGGGAAATGAAGCCTGGTCCCTGCCTGGCATTTATTGCATCTTGGGACTAGGAGTGCCGTGCTTCCATGTAATAAAGATTTTAGAAACCAGAGAATGGGGCAGTAGAACAATTCAACAAAAGTTAATTTTAAGACCAATAATTTACATTTCACAGGACTAAATGGAGAACACAGGTGAATAGTGCTGATCTAGTTCTACAATGCCACCTACTTTTTTTTTTTAACCTGTAAAAACAGTAAAAATTTACTTTTGAGATAAAGGTTGAGAGGTGAAAAATAAACATAGAGAGGGGTTACAATATGTAAATACAAAACAAAGGACAAGATCCAGAAATCCACTGCTTATGTAAGTCCCCCTAAATAGTAACACCTGTGTATGTGTGTACATGGGTTATGGTAGGAAGCGTAGCTCACTCCCCTCTTCCGCTCTTATGAAAAGGCCTCCATGTGAACTGGATTCAGTCTAAAAGCTTTATGTAGTTAGATTTTACTATTGTTCTTTTTAGGAATAGGAATTCCTATTCATATTTTACTATTCGAAATTTAGCACAAAAATCCACAATATTAAATATATTAATGGCAACCTCTATTAAAACACAATTCATAGTAACTAAAACATTCTTGAATTAGAACGCTTCTAAATGTTGTTTTGTGTGCTTTTTAACTTTACATTACTCAATCAATGAGAAAAGTCACTGCTGGGCATGTAATAGGGTGTCTTATGTTAAAAGGAGAAACTCTTAATGATCAGAAGTAGAAATTTAACAGTTCAAGCAGTGAGATCCTATTATACACCACTTAAAGTTGTAAGATTAAGTTGAAACCAAATGTTTTGAACTTTTACAGTAACAGGGCAATTAGTTTTATTGACTCTTTCTTGCTCAATAAATAAACATAATGGATATAAAATGTTAATATATGTTAAAATCTTGGCATATAGCGGATGCTTGAGGAAAAAGGTCTGGAAATGGGTTAAGAGAAAAAAGTTAAAACAAAAGTGGAGTTTAACAACACATTATAATAATTTTTCATTAAGTACAAGAATAGTTTGGCAAAAACATTTTATCAAAAAATTGAGTTAAATCCTTTTTGTTTTCCAACTGATAAAAATAAGATACCATAAATCTGATCCTCAGATTCCTCAGATTATGTATACTGCAAAAATAAATGCACTAATATTTGACATGCCTTTTTATGTGCAAGTTAATAGTATATCTGGGCTTTACTTTTTATCAGTTCACCTAAGTATATGTCTGAACCACACATGGATTCAAAAGTGTGAGCTATATACATGAAATGTGCTAACATCAAGTTGTTATGGATATATCTCTACATAATGAAGGTGTACCATAAAAGTTCATAAAAGAGCATTGCCTTATGTTTTCTAAGCCAAATTTAACCAAGTATTTTAGAATGGGTTGAACATGTAAGGATTTCAAGTGAAACCCAATTTAAGTTTGTTTTCCAATTGGGTTAAGGTTTTTTAACAAGACAAACAAGTAACAGAATTAATGTGTGGGTGTATCGCCGTGTTAACGTGTGGGTGTTTTTTCTGTTTTGAGTTGTTAAATGGCCAATAATATTAAAAAACATACTTGGTCTCTATTTGATACCCTCAAAATTGTATGCCTTGGCCAAAGGGAAAGAGTTAAGGAGACCTTATAACTGGTATATAATTAATATATCTATCCGAGGTGCACGACTGTTGATCCCATAAGACTACATAAAGTAAACAGAGAAAACAGAAGATCAACTCCGAGGCGTCAGCACTCTCATTATTTAGAGAATATCCCTCTACCAAAATATGAAAGCAAAGACATCCACTACTAAAATAAAACTTAACATTTAATTATGATAAACAGTAAAAAGCCTACTATGGCTTGCTATATATATATACATATGCTTTGCGAAATAAAATAGTTAATATGTCAGAACACATTTATACGCTCTTGTTTTGTACTTATAATCAACGTAGATAAGCTTGATTAATTCAGTGGTAGAGAGGGGGAATAGTAGGTGGCGACTTGCTACGCTGTCCTATATAACAAGGAGACAAAAATTGATTCTCCCCAACGTGCCTACCAGCCGCAAGGCCGGGAATCCTCACCCCCAGAAGCGGGGGTATATCTCTCACAGTGAAGTGTCCATATCCCTCTAGGGTTGAGAATTGTTAATAAATTTATGATAGGCACATCCACATTCACACATGTACGTAGTAATAAGGTGTGTATTAATAAACAGTCCTACTATGAGGATACTCACAATTGAGTCATATAGCTGTACAACTTGAATTTATGGCAATATATATATCAAATAATTACTTCCTTATATTCGCATTACAACATCATAAATCAAGATGTCACACAGCAAAAGAACCTGGTAGTTACCAGCTGACTCAGTAGTACATATATAGATCTAGACTGT
>JABWIB010000205.1:151466-164291 GCA_016617825.1 Platyplectrum ornatum | reverse complement strand
CCTGACTGAGAGAAAGTCCAGACAGAAATTAGATTGCATCCCGTGGACACAGACTTACACCACGCACAGTGATGCAGCTAAAATGGTTGCTAAGCNATACTGGCCTCTCATCACTAATGATACCCAATTGGGTTTTCCTCCACACCTGAGGCTCCTACCCAGCTACAGACGGGGCAGGAATATCCGTGACCGTTTGGTGAAAACTGATATAACTGAGTATCCAAGCTCCAGAAGGAAAGTAGGCTGCTTTAAATGCTTAAACTGCACTACTTGCAGTTTCATGATCACTGGTGAGTCCTTTAAACATCCGCACTCTAACAAGAAATACACCATTGCACATCACTTGCACACGTGCACTACAGCATTTGTGATTTACATCATAATTTGTCCTTGTGGACTCTATTACGTCGGCAAGACGAAGCGCCAGTTCCGAGAGCGCACACATAGATCGGCGATTCGGTCTGCCATCACCGGAAAGAAGATAGATCAACCGGTTCCCAGACACTTTGTTGAACAGGGTCATTCGCTCCCCAGCCTCCGGTATATGCCCATTGACCATGTCCCTCCCCCTCATCGAGGTGGTAACAGAGACAATCTATTGCTACGCCGTGAAGCTGAGTGGATTGAACGTTTACGAACTGTTTCTCCATGGGGTCTTAATGAAAGTCTTAACTTACAATGTTTTCTATAGCGTTTGATGCCTCTTTATTGACTTTAGAATCATTAGCTGCTCCCTTATGTCTCTTTGCCTACGTGTCACTGATTGTATGCACATGGTTTGTTATTGTTTTCAAGTTCCCATGACAACCGTCACCGCTCTGTGCGGACCGGAAGTGGTATTTACAACTTCCGGGGGGAGGACGGCGTGTAGTGGCGAACACCTGCACTGTGTTTGGTGAGTAATGCCTTTGTCTATATATTGTGTTGACTGTTATGTTTGTAACATATGCCCTAAAGAAAGTTATTAAATAACTGAAACGTTGGTGAAAGCAGCAGCTTGTTATCTGTGATTATTCCAAATCCTGGTTGTGCCGTTCTACTGGATCGTTTTATATATATATATATATATATATATATATATATATATATTTTTTTTTTTTTTTTACATTCCTGACATGTGGTTTTGTAAAACAGGTGCACCTGTGATGCTTACAGAATTCTCAATACCCACTTGAGCAATTCATGACTCTCTGATAATATATTCATTAAATAACACATACTTGTTTTAACGTTTGGATTTTTTTTTACAAAAACATAAAAGACACATTCATACAAAACAATGTGAAGCCAATTGAGTAAATAAAATGCAACTGGTATACTAAATTAGAAATCAAGTACTCAGCTAATAAAGCTACAGTATGGCTAAGTGTTACAGATAAATACACCTTCTAATTTTGTTTACAGCCTGTGAAATGATCATACAAGGCCTGTGCTATGGAGAACTGTAATTAAACACTAACNTAACCAACCACTGTAAAATTAGTACAGGTCTTGTGGGATCTGTCAGCATTAGATCGCATCATAAAAAATCAAGCAAATTGAACTATACAGAAATAACATTGCATAACATGCAGCAAATAAACTATTTCTAATATAGTAACATAATAATAAAGCACTACCTTTTTGAAATGAACAATCAAAAAATTCATAACATAACATTACACATAACAAATATATAAGCAATGTGCAGTTTGCAACTATAAATAACACATACACAAAATGCGCATAACTTTGAAATAAAAATGCAGAAGCGTATAGGTAGAAGATCACGTTTAACATATGATTTTTTTCATCTATAAACACCTTATAAATATGTATCTTAGTTAGTATAATAACATAACATAATTAACAACTGCTAAGGAACATTCAGTTTACTCCTAAAAGTTCCCAAACTGTTATGTTACTGTTAAAGATATAGGACATAGATATAGAACTGGATCCAGACAGCTGTATGAAAGCCTGTTTATGCACATCATTGGCCCAGAGATACTAACGTCAGTAATGTGCAGGCAGCAGCTGCAGCACTACACGCCAGTTAGTTCCCTCAGAGGGACTGGGGCATTCCTAGAAGGGGAGATTTCTCCCAACCCTCTAACTATATAGATACAGTGCATACTTACTATACATAAAAGAGGTACAGGGCATACTGTTATCAAAGGAAGTGTGAAAGAATATATCTACACTAAACTCCTCCTACGTGCTATGGTACACTGATATAGGGTGGGAAACGAATATTAAACCCTCTTACACTATATGCTGTTTGAAAGAACGTTATTTTTCTTTATTTGTTATGTGAATAAAGTGAAGTAACTACTAACATAATGAAGTGATGGCACCCTATAATACCACCCAATATTAGTCGAAAGGGATTTCCTTAAGTTTTGGAGGAAGATACAAATAAATGCATCTATATTTCTCTGCATTAGAAGAGATACAAATGAAGGGTTTTTTTGATTAAGACGCTGTATCTATGATCATCTATTTATGAGTAAATATTGGGAAGTGGAACTAGCCATTGTAAGCACAGTGGAGGACCTGCTGTTTTGTTATTTTAAAAAATCTCTCTTTTCATATCTTTTCTATCATTTTACCAATATTTCACTTTTTTAGGAAATTATCGAATAAATATAAGTTTTAAGTAATAAAAGTCTAATTTGAGGAACACTAATCCCAGGAGTGCACCTAAGAATTAAGCACTGCTTGTCCTGTCTGTGTTTATTGTGTAATTTAGTGCTTTTCTGCACCCGAGCCACCATTAATATATTATTATTGGATATTATGTGTTAGGGATTATGATGTTGTGCAGAACTGTTTTGTGATTATTGTTGGTAGGAGTTTTTTTTAATTAAGTGTAATTAAAACTTTCAATTAGCCTCATTCAGGGGCTTGGGCGGATGCCAGGGCTTGGGTGGAGTAAACTGTTGGGAGGGATTTATTATCTGTAGTGATGCAACTTTTATGTCTTTACTTTTGCAGTTTACTCACTGTAATGATATTGCAGTCCTGGAAGCCTGCCTGTCTCTCCCTGCACTATTACCCTTGCAACTAAAACACATTCTGCAAAAGGGTTTGTACAGCACTATCTTTAGGTCTCCCCACCAATTTTCTGCCTTGCTACAATGAATAATTAGTACTTACCCCACAGATATTCAGCTACCTGCTTCCTGCAGGTTTCTCCACTATTCTGCAATGTACAGGGTAAAAAAATAGGAATCCCCTGCCAAAAAAGCATTACTGACAGTTATCGGGCCAAACTACAGGGAGTGTGACAGTGGGAAAGTCATGATTATGGACTGCTCCGCTGGACAGGTATATATGCTCTTACTATCAATAGCATCACCAGAAATGGTTGTATCTTGCAGTATTAAATAACAAATGAAAGTTATAATACACTTTTTAATAAACTATATATACTGTGAAATAAAATTCTCCTTTACATCCATATTGCAACTTTATTTGAAAAGTATTATTCTAGAATAAACCATGTAAATCTCACACATGTCTTCTATACAGTCATGGTACACCCTGAAAAACCGATGAAAACAAGTGCTTCCTAGACAGATAATATTGCATTGTGATGGGATACAAGATGTATTTGTATGCAAGAGAAATAATTTTGCTTATTGCTCACAAACACTGAATATCTAGGAAACACCACTCAACAACATTTACCTAAACTTTTAATAATTAAGCACCAGGTCTAGCATTTCCAATATTGGTGAACTTCTGCACATTTTAGCTGGACTGGGTCATCTATTCTATAGAACAGGGTTTCAGGATGGTACGAGAGCAACTGTGTGATGGTACATAGGACAATATGGAGATATAGCACCCAGAAGAATAAATATTTTAACCATGAGCAAAACTAGGTAATGGAGGGAACATAAGTCTAAGAAAACAAAAGGTAAAGAGTAGATGTTAGAATAGATATATGCATTATGATATTACAATCACCACTTCCCAGCGGAGTCCCCCTGACTTGGGTTCTCGTTTCTTACTGGATGCAGTGGTTGCCCAGGGAGGGGGGGGGGGGGGGGGGGGGAGGAGAAGTGGGCAGACCAGGGGCATCTTTAAAAATGGAAAGATGACAAATTGCATTTCCAGTGGATTAAGCATCATGCTGAGGTTATATCATTTTCAATGCCAACCCAGACAAGAATTTCATTCACTGTTAAGAAGTGAACATATTCTATATTAGACAAGTAGACAATTACTTGTCTAATTGTGTGTGGGTTAGGTAGAGTCCTTGCACACTGTGCTGTGGGGAGACTAGCATATTAAATTCCAGGGCTGGCTGGAATCTGTAGTTGCTCTACAAAGGCACGGGTGATATGTGACCATTGGATGTTAAGCATATAGCATTGCAGAGAGTAATACTAGGAATATTTTAATATCAGTAATGGTGTTATTGGATATTTTATGATATCCTAAATCCGATAGAAAGTGTAGTAAGTTTAGTGAGCTGTGAGAAATAGTAAAAGTCTATCCCTCCCCTTGGTATTCTGACAAGGATTAAATGTGAATGGTCAGTGGTACTTGATTCAAGTGGGTAAATGATACACACCTAAAACGGTTGACAACCACCACTAGAGGAATGACACGTCTCACAGGGCAGCTGGATTGACTGGGCACTCTTAAACTGTTTTTCAATCTGAATACAGACTCTATATTCTACAATTAGAAAACTAAACAGTCCATTGCTGTCAAATGTACGTCCAGTCCAATATACAATTCTATCCAAATATTATGCCCAGGATCCAAATTGTTAACATTTTATAGTGAAAGAGGAAAAATCATTATAAATTTGCGTAAAATCATGTTAAATGTTGAGTGAATATGTAAAGGTGTTACTATGAAATCTAAAATAAGACATAAAATACCCTAAAAAAAACCCTAAACCTAAAAGAAAAACCTTAAAATAATAATTTGCTACAAATATGAGTGCATAATTACCTAGCTTTAAAGTGATATAAAATATCTGCTTATAAAATAGGAATTTTTATAATGTTTGTATTTAAACATGCTTAATGAAATGATCAATAGGTGGTGTTGTTGTACATAAAAATATACTGCACTAAAACACATATTTACAAAATCAGAGTTTTGATAACCTTTTCTATTAACTGTGAATGTTAGGGTGTCAGAAAGGTTATTACAAGGAGAAATAGTATTCCATGGAAGCCAAGACTGGCATTTGTCTGCTATCAGAAGTATAATTAGTAGAAATCCTAAGGCTTCTTCCTGTAATCATGGCATATGTTTTACTGGTATAACAAATAGTCAGTGCAGGAGGGAATCTGTAGCAGATGGATGGATGCACATTGGATCTGTCACAGACAATCCTGAAAGGGTGAAGAGATGCAGGGAGTAAGCACAATGAATAATGGCTTATAAGAATGGTCAGCAATGTGGCAACTACAAATTACTCTGACAATTGGGGAATAGTTGTGCAATTAAAGCTCTGAAATCCCAAGGCAAAATGCAGGATAAGGATTAATGTATGACTGTGTGGGCAATGATAGAGAAAACAGGGATCATTATTTAAGTCCACTAAATGTAGTGAAAAATAAAATAAAGTTCTATTTTCTAGACTGCATCAACATTGCAAGCTGTTAATCTTGATGGTTTTTATTTATATTTAGGTCATTTATCAAATTACAAATATCGAGCACATTCTACAAAAGTCAACACGTAGGTCACTGAATTATCATCCATAACACATACAGTTTATTCCATCTTTTTCCAATGGTAAGCAAATGGACAGTAATTCTAGACATCTGCCTGCTGTTATGAAACATAATTTTCACATTAGTGACATAATATTAGTGGTGTATATTTATACACAAAACAGACGAGTTCCTAATATATTCATTATATGCTTTTGGAGACAGAAGGCATAATCCGGGCAGAAAATGCAAAAAAAAATAAAATAATATGTCATTTAATAACCATGCAGCTATAAGTATTTTTCTCTATTGCGATAACATAACAGTCAAACACAATGAAGTAAGGGCTCCGTTTACTAATACTCATGCTTCCTCCGGCAAGGTCCCACGATGGTCTTTGGGATTACAGCAGACATTGTAGGTCCTCACTGTTTTTTTTAGCCCTGTTGCACACTCTGTAAATCAGTTCTGGGACATAGAAAATGTCTAAGTTCCAGATTAAATATTACTGTGCATGTGTCGGGACAACGGGACTTTGCCTCTGCAGTGATTGCATTTTTTTAGGCTTCTAATTATCTGATCATTTACAACCGTATATAATATCAAAATAAATATACTACATTAGACTACACACACACACACACACACACACACACACACATATATCTATATATACCAGAATATCCCTACAATAACAATGAGACACATCTTTGTGTTGCATTTAAGTTTGAATAAGCCCCATCTGTGTGTTTTTTTTAGGGGCGCGGTAATGTGCTGTAAGTGACTGTGGCATGCAACATTCCAACAGGGTTGAATGGTCAGCACTCTTCCAGAGGATATAGTGGAGGAGAGAGCTTGGACAGAGCAGAAGAGAGAGAGAAGCCGGGAGCAGATGCCCGGGCAAGATAAAGAATTTATTTGAATTAATAAGTATATGTTTTAACAATTTCAACATACAGACAAATACAGGTCGCTATAGGTGCCTAATGGGTTCATCGGCCCTGGTCCCAACCTTGACATCCAGGAACCCTATGCTCCGTTTGTCCATCTTCTGGTGCTCCCCAGACAGTCAGATAGATTATGCATCTGTACACTTCCTGGAGACTTCCTTTCTCTACCAGCATCACTATCTTCTGCCCTATGTCCTTTTCTATTCACCTCTATTCTTCCTACACAGGGATCTACCCCTAGCAGTACCTGCATCCAGAACTACAGCAGAATACAGGTAAACTCCACTAGACGTGCCAGGAACAGCTCCCAGGCATAAGGTTTGCTGATGTGGAGTGGCTGTGTAAGTGTAAACCGGTTAGTGTCCATAGGGATTGGAAGGTTTGTTGTTTTACACGAACTGACCCCTTTACAGTCCTTACTGTAAAACTGAGTGACCTGAACTTGAACTGTTACTAATCATGTCCACGGTCCTTTCTTAGATATACATGCTGAAGAAGTGGATAATGCAAGGTAATGCCTATTCAATGCCTATTAAATAATAATAAAAATGTAATTAATAAAATACAGCAATTTGGCATAAAAAATGACATGATTAAAAGGTAATATAGAGCAAAATAGCCAATAATGACTGCATACCGATATAAGATCTAACAAAAAAGAAAGCTATCATTCACCAAGTTAGTCTTAGTCAGGCTGGCCTTTTAAAAAGGTTATATAAAAAGATCTTTTAATTGAATGACAGACAAGAGACATATTTGAGAAACATGAGGAAAATGTGTCAGTTTATGAGCTAGAACTTCAATTATAAAGGTTCTTACTGCTTAGTAATCATATATCTGCATATGAAGGCTGTATAATATGAATAAGTTAAAAAAAAGACATCATATGTTTGATAGACATAAAAAAAATTGCCAAGAATAGCAATTTCAGGCTGTATTCATTACTGAGGACATTTTTATGGACACATTTGACCGTATTTTGCGTTGTGTGCATGTGCCAGATGGTTAATAGAATCAAACATATAGAACTTTGTTGATGTTAAAGAAGACAAACTGCATTATGATAAGTCCAAAGCAGACATCCAAATTTTGCTCTATGGATTCAATTACAATTCTGACATTTCACAAAGGTGACGTAATAAGATTGATGCTTTTAACATAATGTTTACATAGTAAAATAGGACTTGTAAGATTTCAAAAGATTTATTTTATGGTGCACGTATTTGACATGAATTGTGCTACCCAACTAAATTGCACTTGATACAGCAACATGACATTTATTACCGGGGGATGTGGTTCAATTTTATCATATGTGAATGCAATGACAAAGTTGCTTAAGACACAAAGGGGACAATTTAATCTTCTTTGTGCAAATGTTTTCTCCCTCTCCGCTTGCGTAAGGGAAAAAATTAGCTTCTTTTTATCTTTAGCCGCGTATAAAAAGAGTGTTTAGTCCCATTTAGTCTTTGCGCAGGATAGAATCGGCCCCTAAGTGTCTTGGTTGGCAAACACAAAGTGGCATTTTAGTGGTGGGTGAATCGTGCAATCACACAGCACGCTGCCCAAAACTTTTTAAAGATGACGCTGAGCCCGACACAGGTATTTCAGGAAAGTATCAGCCTGTAGCGCCAGCACTTACTATAGTTGATTTGAACCATGAGCAGCTGTAATAAAAGGTGATACTTCCCAGGTCTTTCCTGGGGCGATGTATAGCTCTCAATACATACTGTCAAAATGTGCCCCCTTTCCACTAACTGGGGATGGAGAGGGAGGGCGCTTTTTGACTGTTCGCCTGGGAGCTATACAGTAGAGAAGCAGCTTTGAATACAGATAACATTTTGATACATTTAATCAGTGCTCAAGAATTTTACATTTATAAAATGAGATTGTGTTTATTGTGCTTTTCTTTTATAGAATATAAAGATTGTCAACACAAGCCAGGGTTCAGTAACAGGGGGGAAGGTGGCATAGAAACAACTATCACAAACGCATAGATTTTCTGAAACCCAGAGAGACAGGCAAATGCCAACTTAATAGCATTGAATACAAAAAATATGGTAGATTGACAGTAAATCTGTGAATATTAGTTGGAATATATAATGACAATGTTGAATGCATGATTGATTTAGGTCATTGTGCTTGTTAGTCTTCTATATTTATAATGGTAAGTCATTACCAGCTTGTGAACTGCCATAATATTGAAATATTTTAGCTGATTACTTCTTTCCACTGCTTGCTATATGCCTCCTATTATCCTATGTATAGTAAATGCAGGTGCTTTTCTAATCACAGAAATAGAACTACGGAGGCTCTGCATACAAATAGGCTTTTTGTAACATTACTCTGATTCTAAAGCAGAAAAATTTCAGCGTGCAAATCACGCTAAAAAGAGGAGACAATAAAATCATGTCTGCAGGGAAGAAGCACTGTAAAGGATACAAAAGATACAAATTGCTAAAGAAGGATAATCTTTAATCCAGTTTAGCTCTCTTTAAACCTCTGTACTAACTTTTATACATCTAAAATGTTCTTTAGTCTATTAAATTACTTATCTTTAAACGAAAGGAGGATGCACTGATCATTTCATTGGATTGCAGCAGCCTGTGTAGCTAAACGTACACAAAAGAAATACAGTCTCATGTATAAGATTTACTAATGATTAGGAAAATGGGAAATCTGCTTCAAATCCATGCCAGTATTGAACATTATTATTGTGCACAATATCTAGGTGTTAACTAAAAGAAATATTGTGTAGCAAGTTGAGGGAAATTACAAAGGGTCAACACAGAACTGTGTTCATCGTCTGAGTTGAAGCTTGTCAAGAAATCTCTCATGGTAAATGGAGTTCTGTCCTCATTAGAAGTAGCAATACTTTTTTCTTTCATCTACATTTTATTAGATGTTGCACCACACAGCGATGAGTAATACTCTTTTTATGGCATTGCAGCTACAGTACTTTCTTTCTCTTTGTCATTGCATACAACATAAAAGGTATGATTTATTGTCCAATTCTGCACACAAACCTTACAAAAAGGACTAAATCAAAATATTGCCTCCTGATCGCGGCACTCGTGGACTTTCTTAAGAAATAAAATGCAGCCAAAGACTGTTGTATTCCAACGTTTCAGTTCATATTTATTGAACTTTCATCAGGGCAATAACGTGAACACTACACCACATTTCTTATATACCTTCACCCCCTTCAATTAGCACACGTGGGAGTGTCCGCTTCCTCCCCCAGACCTCGGCCAATCAGCAGCAAGTTGGGGTCGGGCGTCACTCCCCTGCACGGCACAAACTGGAAATATATATACAAATAATCTCAACAGTACAGAAAAAGGCACTTTACAATAACAGATTCAGAGACATAAAATATCATGGCACTTTAGAATACAGAATCAGAGGCATATATAATATCACGGCACTTAAGAACAATGGATTCAGAGACATCTGTTATAACACGGCACGGCAATAAACCAGCAGGCATAACTATCTGTATGCTATTCCAGATTAAGGATATATATGGATAATATTGAACGGCACTTTAGAGCAAGGCAGCATTGTTATATCTCACACATACAACGCTGTAGATCAAAGACAAGTGGCAACAACCTCTAGGAGAAATAGTGTCCAGTTTATATATCCATCTTGATTCTGATTGTAATAGTTTCAAGTCTCTATTCCCACCCCTAGGAGGTTTCGGGATATGATCTATGATGATATATTTGAGGGTGGCTAAAGTGTGATTTCTTTCCAGAAAGTGTTGCGCCACCGGTTATTCAGAAGTTCTGTTTGGGATTGCAGATCTTATTGCGGAGCGATGTAACGCCATGCACTCTTTGTTTTCCCAATGTAGCACAAGCCACACGGGCAGCGTATCATATAAACAACATGTGTTGTATGACATGTTACATAATGTTTGATATCAAACCGTTTATTCTTGTGAGGATGGGTAAATGTAGATCCGGTCTCCATATATCTACATGTTAGAAACCCTGTACACTTAAAACATCCGGTTTTTGTATATAGTTGTTTGTACTCCGTGACATCGTTTTTGACTAATATGTCCCTTGATTCCTCCGATAGGAATAACAACCCCAGGAAGGAGAAACCAAAGGTCAACAACCCACGGAAAGAGGAACCATGAGGGAGCAGCAACACATACAACATACAGCTAAGGGGGAATAAATGTGAGTACCCCATTATATTATTATCAGAAGGAAACCCTTTTGTTTCTCTCTATATTATTTTGGAGCACGTCTTGATCAGTCCAAGATAGAGAGGCAGAACGGTTGGAAGAAGGAGAACACAGGAGACACAGGAAGTAAAAAGAAATATTTGGAGAAGGACTTACATTCAGACTTTGTGAGTGGAACATTTCTCCTTCGTTTCATCAGATTATGAGGTCTTTTTATTACTGTATTTTGGTGGTATAATATAAGGACTATTTCGTTGTTATATGATTGACACTTCGGTGGCGCTGAAGGTTCCCTATTATACTTGATACTTTATATTAGACACACTAGGTGCCAATTATACGGTCCAAGAGTGTATTTGGGATACTGATGAGATATCCCCTATAGGGTATTTTAGCTGCCTACCCCAGACGCTACAGGTCTACCATTCACTATATTTAACAGCCACTAAGTTGTCTATAATGATTTCCATTAAACAAAAAATTATTGCGTTCCAAGGTAAGTTGTAACATTTGATGGAGAAATTCCACTTTTGGACCTTTGTAAACAGTGCTTGTTACTATCTCATTATGTACAGCCTTTAACCCCTCTGCGTGGGGAATGGAGGTGTATAAGCTACTTACGTGTATCGTAGCCAAGGTCACCTCTTCGGGTAGAATAGGTAGATCATGTAGTTTGTTCAGAAACGCAGTCGTATCTTTCAAGTAAGACAAGCCGCTCTGCACAACAGGTTGCAGAAAGTAATCAATCATGATAGCAACATTTTGATACAGTGAGCCCCTCGCGGATATAATTGGGTGGCCTGGGGGGTTTTCAATACATTTATGAATTTTGGGTAATGTATACAATATCAGTTTTATCGGGTGCGTTGTAGTCAAGTATTCTCCAAGATGTGTACTAATAATGATGTTCTCCATCGCTGTTTTGAAATACTCATCCAATTCTTTTTTATAGGTGTTTACTAAGTCACCTTTCAGTTGTACATAAACTTTAGGGTCATTTAATTGGCTCATAATTTCTTCCACATAAGCATCATGATTTTGGACCACTATGGCCCGCCCTTGTCGGCAGGACGTATTATTATGGATTTGTCTCTGCTCAAATTCTCTAATGTAATCCATTGTTGTTTATTCAGGTTATAATAAATTTTGTTGTTGCTTAATTGGGAGTTATCCTCCAATAATCTTGAAAAGATTTTTATAGACGGGTTTTGGGATGTCGGGTCAAAGGTAAATTTGATTTTGAACTGTGTTTGCTTGGTGTCTCGAGTAGCAGTGTCTGTTTTATCTCTGAAGTATTCTTTAAGTCTTAGTGTTCGGAAGAACCGTGCTACATCCACCTTCCATTGAAATGCGTCTTGCCTGTTGGTAGGAACGAAACTCAATCCCTTGTTTAAAAAATTTATTTCGTCATTCGTGAGATTTCGTGAGGATAGGTTAACCACTACATTTGTCTTTGTTGGCGTCTTATTCCTCTTCCACTGGCCACCTCTTTTTGAAACTGAGAACGAGTTAATACTCCTAAAGGGGGCCGTTGTGATATCCCACCTTGTACATTATTTTCCTCCATCTGGTCAGTATCACTTTGTGAATTAGCTGAGCTGTTACTTTCCAAGCTGGTGTTATACGGTCCCTGTTAACCATTTATAGACATTACAGTCCTGGTAATCTTTATTAATGGTGGACAATTTGCTTTTTTTGTATTCAATTACCTCTTGTTTGTATTTCTCCTTCTGTTGTGCAAGTTTGGTCATCCAATCATTCTTTGATCCATTTCCAATTGTGCTTTATATTTAGATTCAAATTCCTCTGTTCTTTTCTTTATGATCTCAAGTTCCTGCGTGCCAGCATATTATAATGAGATTTAGGGGCGTGCTTGCTGTTGCGTCTCGTGCTGCGCTTAGCGCTAATTAGCGATCAGCGGCTTTTTGCTTGCGTCTGCCTGGGGGTGCGGCAAGTGGTCTAACTGGTCTATTTCCTAGACTTTGCAGATCGTTTGCAATAGTTGTAGGAA
>JABWIB010000205.1:128474-146833 GCA_016617825.1 Platyplectrum ornatum | reverse complement strand
ATAAAATATGATATGAAGGCTACTTTCTAACAAGGCTGTATGTATGTATAATAAGTGTAGGAACAGGGATAACACATTAGATAATGTATGTATATATGTGTGTATATATATATATATATATATATATATATATATATATAAAACGTATAAATAAAAAATATATATTGTTGTTTTCTCTGTTGGTGTATGCAACAGGCCCTGAGGAAAAATGTCAATGTGCATTTGAAAGAATGGCATACATATTACATATGTTTCTAATTATGCTTCTAAGGAAATAAAGAAAACATTTTTTTGTAAGTGGATACAACTCTAAAAATCTGTGAGGAGTGACCTTCTTTGGATGCTTTCTATATTATACATAAGGTGCACCTCTACGCCATACAAAAGATATAGGGAGTGACAGTATTACTGGAATATATATATATATATATATATATAATATATATATATATATATATATATATATATATATATATATATATATATATATATATAATTGATAAAGAGGGGATCTCACTTCTGGGCACTCCATCAGCATTCATCACATAACAGAATGCCAAACTATTTATTGCACACTACTATATGCCTGGTATTGGTGCTGCAGGGAGCATGCACAACCACAACAAGTAATAGACTACTTTAACAATACACCACAATGCCCAACTCGGTATAGCATTGTGCCCCTTGAATGTAAACCTGACACATAACTGTAATTGTCTACCCACCACCTGAAATTGTGGGTCCCTGGAAAGTACTATGCTCATATGTAAAACAGTGCCATTCTTCTACGTAGATTTTCAGCACTGTGCCAGTCTGCATTAGCATTGTGCCACCATGACACAAAGCAGGCAATATTAACACCCTTAATTAGTACTGAATCCCCATCATCCCAAATCTATTAAAACCCTGCACTGCTACCAAGCTTTAGCAGCACTGTACCCAGGTTTGCCAGCCTATCAGCCTGTACCTCCAGGTAATTTGTTAGCACTAAACAAGTGAATTGTTCCCACATAGTAGCAGCAAAGGGCAGATGTGAAAGAGTCTATGTTAGAACCTAGAATCTTATGATCTTCAAAAGTATAATATAATGTAAAAACAGAGAGAGTTTAGTATTAGGTAGGCTTTTTTATTTATTTTTTTAATTAGGAAATGTGTTAGTGAGTCTTTGGCACAGTGGGGCTTATCTAGAGTTGCACTTACACATTTTTCCGGTGTCAGTGTAGACCTGAGCAAAACCATGTTGCAATGTGAGGGGTGCAAATGAATTTTATTTCTAATGTATGCAGAGAAAACACCTTGATTTTGCACAAAGATCTCACAAACTGCATACCTTTATGTTAAATTTGTAAATTATACCCCGTTCACATTACGTCAAATTAACTGTCTTTTTTGAGGAAAAAGCCGGCTTCTAAACTCAGTGTGAGCGCTCCATTTACAAAAAGCCATTTACTGAAAGTTGGTATTCAGAGCCTGCTTTTTAGAAGGGGTTTTCCCCTTCTATCTGGCTTTTTCAGTCAGTGTGAACACTACAAAGCTGGCTTTCCTCTCCTATTGTGTTTGTGCAGCGCTGATTGGCTAACACAGTCAGCTGTTTCCAGCACAACAATGCCTGCCTCTCCCTCCTCCCCCCTCCCTCATGTAAACAAACAATCACAGCCAATCAGCACATTTTCTGAGTAATAATGTTCATTGGTAGCAAAAAGCAGGGCTCCATGTGAACAGTGCAGACACTGCTTTTTTCTTTACAAAAAAGCTAGCTTTTTCAGCCAATCTGAACGGTCCTTTTTTTACAGCCCCTCCTATTTCCCCAGCTCTACGCCCTAGCTCTCAAGCCAGCTTTTTCAAGGCTGGTAATGTGAACGAGGTATTTTAGTTGAGCTAGGAAATGTCACTGTTCAACTGTAATTCTGTTTTGAATTTACATTTGCTACTCCCTGCAGTTCAGTGTTTGGTTTTGCCCAGGTCTACACTAAGGGGTATATTTACTAAGCAGGGAATTTGCTGGGAAATTGAAAAGTGGAGAAGTTGCCCATAGCAACCAATCAGATTCGAGCTTACATTCTCCAGTATGTAAAATGAAACTGAGAGCTCGAATCTGATTGGTTGCTATGGGCAACTTCCCCACTTTTCAATTCCCCAGCAAATTCCCTGCTTATTAAATATACTCCTAAAACTTGGATCAACCTCAGTGGAGGCAACTGAAAGGAGTGTAGTTGAAAAGCTTTTTAGGTATATAAATGAAAAGAGAAAATCTAAAGAAGGTATAGTGAAGACAGAGAATGGAGTATTAACAGAGCTATTTCTGATCATCTTAACAATTATTTTTGTTCTATATATTTACAAAGGAAAGACATGGAATGTTTTTTGCAACGTGGTGGCACATTGCTAGTGTTACATAGAAGCACGATTTTACGTCTTGTATAGGAGCAACACAAGATTTCATAACAATGTGAGGTATTTCTGTCTTTGCCTAAAAAAATAGTTATTACACTATAAAAAACTTAAAAAAATGGGAGATTATTTTGTCTTAGGGGTGCCTTGAAAAATTATGGGGACCCTAAGGGTGCCTTGACTGAGAAAGTTTGGGAACCACTGTGTTAGGGTCTGATGGATTTAGGTGTCAGGAGTTACGATATTGGCAGACGCAGTTAGTAGCTGCTGTAATCTCATTTCTAGTCCCCATCTGACAGCTCAGCCTGGTCTCGCCTCTCATTGGTGGTTAGGGATCACCTGACTGACAGCTAGGACACTCCCCTTCCTCCTTAGCACACTCAGTATCTGTTTACTCCAGCTGTCTCTATGGCAGCAGGGGGATTGCCAATTAGATCAGGGAGGGGCTGGCCCAGCTGTTGCAGCTGATTGGCCAGCCTCCTTGTAAATAGAGCTGCAAGTGCTCCCTACACTTTCTGGTTATAGCTTCCAGTGTGAGCAGTTAGTTGTACCCCGGCTCCAGTGTTCCTGTCTGCATTGCTGGCCTACCCCTGTCCTGCCTTCCCATTTCCTCCATGTCTCCCTGCTCTGCTCTCCTTCCCTTCGTGCTTTCAGGTATGCTCCCACAAGGCTGCGGCCTGGTGTGTATTCCCACCTGTTACCATCTGACGTGTAATTTATCTGTGTCCACTTGGTTTCCTTGCTGTGCTACCTTCCTGCACTCTTGGATTGTCTCCTGTACCAGTGCTCCTGGCTGGAGAGTTTCTCTTCGGAGGCACTCGGAATTCCCTGAGCATCCAGGGAATTGTTGCAAACTTACCTGCTCTCCTGTTCTCCCTGCCCCGAGTCTTAACCATTTACCCTCTGTGACTACCCGGTCTCAGTGCCTGTTGGTACTGTTCAGGACCGCAACCTGCCAGGCTGCACGCAGCAAGCAAGGCCATCCCCACCATTAGGGGCAAGAGTGACAACTGGTTAGACTCTGCGTCTGGGTGTGTGGCCCTCACTATGTACTATTCTGATTCCCTAACATAATATTTATATAAAGAGTATTTACATTAATGTGCCAGTTCCCTGCTCTCTGTCTGTAAATTGGCACGCTTTCCTTATGGCTTTAAAAGAAATTTCTACATCATTCACCTAATTTGGATGTAAATACCCTCAAATTAATGCTGTAAGTCTGCAGATCAAGCACATCATGTTTCTTTCATTTCAAATTCATTGTGGTGGAGTACAGAGCCCAAACTATGAGAACTGTGCCAATGTCCCGATATTTATGGATCTAACCGATTTAAATTTCAGTCTGCTACTACTTTGAAGTCCAGCAATGCTGGTTTGGAAAAAGTAAATGATACACTATTCCAATAACAAGTAATATTCCAATTCCAATAACAGGATATTCGGTGTGTTGGGGAATAAAACAAATAGTATAATAGTAAATGTTAATGTAAAGTTAGTGAAAATAAATATTCAAGCAACATTTAGGCATAAAACATCAAGGATCCGCGGAGAAATAAATTGAGGTTCTAGCACGAAACACTGGCAATTCATCTTTTCGAGTGACACTTTGAAGTCTAATTATTGTTCAGCATTAAAATTTACATAAATAACAACACTGAATCCTCGCTCCAGGAATAATTGATAATTTGGTTCTCTCTAGGGAGTTGTGCTCTTGTTGTTTATAGAATAAAATGAATGTGGGATACCCAACCGAGAAGAAGCCTTTGTACAACACAAATTAAAGTCTTGAATCAGGTTTCCTATTAGGTTGTTTTAAATGCTACATTTTGATATTGTTCCTCAATCTCAGCAGGATAACCGAGCACAAAGATCCTGCACTATATAATTCAATGACCTAAGACTGGGGCTTTTCATTTACAAGAAATCTGGGAAATTGTACCTTGTAGAATTAACCCTCTAATGTAAATTGTCCTTACTGCTATTGTGTAGTGTGAAAGTAGAATATGCTACTAACTTAGTGATGAGTGAGAGCTTAATCTAAAATGAAACTTTTTCAATTACTTTTGTAATCCTATTTACTTTGATACATGGCTAACATAAGTAGTTTACTTGATTATTTATTATTAATATAGGTCCGCATCCATGGAACACTGGAATGGCTTTAGTAAGTGTGCAATGCTCACCTAAATATGGGGAAACCACTCTAAATTGACTTCTCTGCACCATTCTCCGCAAAAGTAAGGTAGTGCAGAGGTCTGGATAGTACACAAGGACTGAAGCCCTTACTGTACTATTTACAAACCTTATCCGCATGCCACCTCCCGCCCCCTGTATGCAAATAGCATACATTAAGGTAAGTATGTAAAGAATGCAGATAGAGTGTGCATGCACGCGTGCGTTCAATATCCACATCCAGGGTGCGGAAAACTATGGGTGGAATTGGTGCATCTACATTAAGTTTTTAATGATATGATGCAGATGTGTACTTAAGTGTGCACATATAGAGTACGGTACTTCAGTTTAAGCCTAAAAAAAAATGTTGATACACTGCGTTTCAAAATGCCAGCTGCATTGATGTAGAATGCATAGAGCTTGTACATTTCTGGTCAAGTAGTTCTACAGTCATATTGAAAGTATTGTAAATGTAATTTTCTTTTCACTGTGTATGTATCACTTCAATATCCATTAGGTAATTAAAACACAGACACACTTAAAACTGACACAAGAAAGACAAAGGACAGGGCCGTATTTTCTTTTTGCTATCTGACTAGGGCCTAAATTCACTAAGTGGAGAGTTTGCTGGTGAATTTGAAAGGTGGTGAAGTTGCCCATAGCAACCAATCAGATTCAAGCTCTCAGTTTCATTTTGCATACTGGAGAATGTGAGCTCGAATCTGATTGGTTGCTATGGGCAACTTCACCACCTTTCAAATTCACCAGCAAACTCTCCGCTTAGTGAATTTAGGCCCAGGTCTTTAAATTCGACTATTGTTAAGGATTTATATGCCACTGTATGTCACACTCTCTTCTAGTCCCATTAAAAACTGAAGTACACTATAAATGGTCAATGTTTGGAACATCAATAATTTATAATGTTATTACGCACCACTTAAACAAAACCAATTTCAAGCTGCCTGTGAGACAGAAAGCAGAAAGCTATTAGCTTTTCCCAGCATGTGGTGTTGACCATATATTCTTTGCTTTTAACTTACTGCATATTGCATTGTACTGTACTTTAAAAAGATTGAAGAACTTGATGAAAAGTAGAAAGATATATATATATATATATATATATATATATATATATATATATATATATATATATAATATATATATATATTAGATATATATATATATATATATATATATATATATATATATATATATATATATATATATATATATATATATATATATATATATATATATATATATATATATATATATATATATATATATATATATATATATATATATTTGTGTATGTGGAATAATGGCACATATCCAAAAATATGTGAAGTATATCCTTCAGTCTATATTACATGCAGCAGACAGACTGATCTTCTTTTGCAAAACACAATTTCTGCTACTAACACTGCTGTATGACTGGATCACGCAGAGCACTTCTACGTTACGTGGAGATATTGCCCATATCAACCATTCAGATTAAAGCTCAAATTCTCCAGTATGTAAAATGAAAGTGAGAGCTTAAATCACAGTTTAATAAATGTAGGCCTTGGTGTAAATTTATGCCTGGTCTATTTTATTTATATTTAATTAAATTACATTTATGTCCACCACACAATTTTTTACTCTGTCTTTACTGTAAGTTTGACTTTCCAGTACAAATAAGAGTCTTTCCTAATGCCCTTAAGACATTAAATCTATTTTCATCCAATTAATTTTATGATCAACTTCAATTTTGTGCTTTCAAGAATGTTTTGAAGTGTGATATTACCCCTACAGTTTACACATGCTGTTATTATCCCACTTATATTTAAATATTAATAAGTAGGTCACATAAAATGAAGACTAACTTTGCTGTAACATTAACTTGCAAAACCTAGAAAACCATGCTAAAATTTGTATGACTAAATATAGATTTTAAGTATCACACAAAATCTTTGTCAACATCAAAAATGAAGACATGAAACACATGGGGGGTATATTTACTAAGCAGTGAGAGTGAAAAGTGGGGATGTTGCCCATAGCAACCAATCAGATTTCAGTTTACATTCTCCAGTGTGTAAAATGAAACTGAGAGCTTAAATCTGATTGGTTGCTATGGGCTACATCCCCACTTTCCAATCTCACAGCTTAGTAAATATACCCCAGGATCCGAGATTCTATAATATATCTATTAGTGTAAGTAAAATATATTTTACATTTTTTGTTGCCCTTATAATTTTACCTGAGTCTGCTAACACTGCCCATTACCGTTGCCTATACTCCCTTACACTTTCCAGCTGCTTCTTTAGACTTACTGTTTTTAGCGCTTCTATTATTGTTGTACATGGTCTGTTAAGGTCAATCCTTCGTCAGCCTAATAGGTACACATTTCCTTCCTGCCTGTGTTTGTGCTACGGAGTGAAAGACCATGTTTGCAATTCTGTTATGAAACTGTTAATCTACGGGCCCGATTCCATCCATCTATCCTGTGTAAAAAATTAAAAAAATAAATTAATTAAAAAAACTAAAATGTATTGTGTCCGGTTTTTATTTTTTAATTTTTACTCTGCTCATACAAAAGCTGGAATAGTAATCACTGCTGTTCCTATGTTCAGCTTTTGTGAACGCAACTAATGTGAATATTTCCAGCACTAAAAATTAGTAACTGCCGTGAGTACTATGTCAACTTTTGATGAATGAAAACCTGTAAAAAAAAAAAAATGTAAATGATTAAAAAAATTAAGGTTTTTTTCCTTCCTGCCCTGACAGGAAAAATGTTCACGCTACAAAACATCATTGGAGTCAAATTGCTCACTATACCCGTATATGAATTCCTTGAGGGGTGTAGTTTATAATATTGTATCGCTTGTTGAGGGATTTTACTCTACTGTTATAAATGGGGCTCTGCAAATGCAACATGGCGTACTAAAACCATTCCACAGACTTGGCAGATCACCTTTCAGGATCTACAAATTAATTCAATTCATTTTTATTAATTTATTCTAATTAGTCTCCCCTTTGTGAACAATGAACAGAAAAGGCAAATATCTTCACAGCAACACAATTGGCTTTTTGTAAATCGCTGTTATGAATTTCAAATGTTCGCCTTGGAAAGAACAGAAAGTGTGAGTGGCAGTTTATAATGCATCATAAACAATATAGAAACTCCAGCTGTAGTTTTATATAGGACTGCTCAAATGGATCAGTTTTTAAATGTATTTTTATTTTAAACCTCCAAATAGGCAAGAACAATGATTTTGAGGAAATGTATTACCAATTGTATAGGTGGAGAAGAACCTGCATGCTAAATAGACAGGTTTTAGTACTAAATAATATGAGAGGGGTTGATCACTTGTTATTACTTATGATGGCACCAGTCACAATATGTGCTTCATAGTCACATAAATATCATGCACAGGATGACCTCAAAGGAAACAGGCTTTTTATTGCTATGTATTGAAACATGTATGTGTATTACGAGAGAATGGCTTAAAATAAAAATAAAGCAAAATACATAGTCACACAATAAATAATATTTTATTGACTGATGTAAATCTAACATTTCTTTAACAAGTAAAAACAATATGGAATGTTGAACTAGTAGTCAGCATTATATTAAAGTACATTCATTATAAATGTAAACTATGCAACAGTCTGCAACTTTTCTATACTAATAAATGGGGAAATGTTAAAAATGGTAACAGTATAAAATAAAACAGTGTTTAAAAAAAAAATAAAGGAAATAATCTAGTTTGTATAAAGCCTCTTACGCCTGCCCTGGGCAGCCCATTTAACTGAATCCCTCACCTCCCTATGTTCCAGTATTGCTCTTTCCATGAAGTTTCCACCCTTCCCAATGACTAAATATTGCCACTTATAGTTCAAATTCTACTTTGAATTATTACAAAATTTTAAATAAAAACAAAAAAGCATCTACAACTGACCGTAGATGAAAAATGACTCAATTTTTAGTAAAAATAAACCTTAAACAAAATGGACAAAACAAGTCAAGATTTCTTTATATCGCCAGCCTTCATCAGGGCTTTAATTGCTCGAGCTCTCATCTCTAACTCAAGCAGTTCAAGCTGCTGAGCAGAAGGCTGTATGTCCTCCGGAAGGACAGCAGCAGCGGCAGAGGACATTTCCTCTGCTACGGGATCAGCAAGCCCCAGGATTTCATTAACGCTTTTTTCAATGTCCATTACAAGGTCATCGGGTTGCCCTGTTTTAACAGTAGTTGTAATTGGCGTTTCATGGCTACGATCTTCACAGCTTGCTCCTTCTATGTCGCTGTCATATGTATCTGCATTAATACTGAGAGCATCATAGTCTTCTCCCTTACCTGAAATAATAAAGAAATAAAATAAAGTCAAGGTGCATATCATATAAGTCTATTTTTGGTGTCCGAGTAATGCATAAAAGGCATAACCCTTAACAATTCAAAACTGGTTATACACTTATTTGTAGGATAATAAGAATGGATAGAATAGGTGCTCTTACCCTAATCAAATGCACCTACAAAGAAACAGACAAGGGATACATATTAGCAAAATTAGACTAATACAGACTGAGTGGGGACAAAAGTTGAATCATATTCATTGGGTCAAATTAAATGGTTCTTATTAATTCTTTGTAGGTTTGGTAGGGATGTTTTACAATTTCTATCATTTGTTTAATTACAACAAATTTCAAAAATTGGGCAACCAACTATATGGTTATTTTCTTATATGATAGGAGAATACCAGTGTGACATTAAGATTAGATTACTTAAACCTAGTCTAGCTAACATTTATGGCTATAATAATATTGTAATATTGTTCCTGGATACGTTTCAGGAACAATATTACAATATAAGCTTCAGAACCACAGTGTTTTATTTAGAGCGGGTCTCCAAAACATTTGCACAAGTCAATTTTCCAATACTGATTTTCTTATTTTTAATATCAAAAATAGTATGTGGTGTCACTATCTGAAATTCTATGACAAATATACCAGTTAATCGGTAGAGCCAATGCAAAAGTTTTGTATTGTTATTTAAAAATATTTATCAACTATTAGTAAAAAGTCAGAAAAACTGATGGAAAAAAAAAACAAAAACAGGGAAATGGATCAATCGGGGGAACAGAACATAAAGGCAGCCGCCACTATGGTGTGTCAGTAATTCAGTTGTGTCCATAGGAACAGCTCTAAAAAAACGGACTGAATTACCAGGACAAATTATAATGGGAGCGGCTAGTATGCCCACACACAGCGCTGCTTCTACAGCACTTTACATTGCACCCACCACTAGCAAAGAGGCAGCAGGGGGACAGACATAGAGGTAACAGGAGAAGAACAGTCAATCAGATCCAGGCATGCTTTGCAGGGTCTGACTGGACCATAGTGTGCATGCTTATAAAGCAATATATATTTTAAACACATGCATATTTGTGTTACACAGGTCAATTTATCCACTTTACCCAATAAAAATAATACCTGCACAAAAACAAGGTAATAAAAGCATAGTTACATTAACTAAATAGATTGTTATTTTATCTTTAGAAAAGGTTCTGCTACAAATAGATTTTTCTTTTCTTAAAATAAACAAAGCAAACATAAAAAAAAAACATAAAAAGTGCTGACCAAATACAAAACACCTTTGCTATATAATATAAGCTACAGTCATATGCCATATAAAAGTAGCTAAAGACCAATATACACATTTTACTTGGGCTTTATAAACAGATCAAGTTTTCATGATCAGATCTGGGTAAATACATCAAACACATATTTTCTTCTTCACGACTCATAACTGCTCATTTCAAAACATTATATACATGCAGAAATGAGTGTCCTGATTATTCATGCATTTATTTGAATAATTATTCCACCCATTTCTCGCCTCATCAATATTATCAAGGCAAACATTATAATATTAAACACTGGCAACATATAATTATTAGCTCATAAATCAGGAACACTCGCTAGTCCTATGAAATCAGCAACCAAGACAGTTCTGTGACATGTCGCTTATAATCAATAATAAATTGCACGTTTCTGTGTCTACCCTCCTATGAACTGTATTTAATTCTCCTCTTTTAATTATGAATAACAAAACATCAAACCAATCACCAATCCTTAATTATTTGTAGAAACATGACAACTATTATCTGCAATGATGACAATATCTGATTAGTTTGAAGTTTCCAGACATCCAAGGGCAATCACGCATACAACCTCAG
Source organism: Platyplectrum ornatum (assembly GCA_016617825.1). Classification (NCBI taxonomy): domain Eukaryota; kingdom Metazoa; phylum Chordata; class Amphibia; order Anura; family Limnodynastidae; genus Platyplectrum; species Platyplectrum ornatum. The sequence continues at coordinate 136,052 of JABWIB010000205.1, read as the reverse complement.
TGATACATCTAAAATAAGAACTTTTTCATCAGCCACCAGGAAGCCATCTTGTCTCTAATATAGCTATAGTTATTTATTGTTTACATAGGACCAACAAGCCATTTACTTGGATGCCCATATAATGCATTAATTCCATTAACTTTCTACTGCTCAGCTTCCTTTGCTATGTCCTGCAATTAAAAAGAAAACCCCAAGGATGTATAGAACATAACATTATGCTCTGGTACTCTGGTTCTCTATACAAGAGATGGCAGTGAATGGGTTTTTTATATTACAAAGATACTTAGAAAGGTCAATTGACAAAGTCACTGCAGGAACTCAGCTATCAATATAAGCAACAGCTTCAGGGTCTGTGAAATAACCTGAATGTTGAATATCTCACATCATGGCATGTCAGAAATGTCTTTCTTTCTTGCTCTTAATGATGATGCTTCCCACAAATATCCAAGATCATAATTTACATATGATTAAAACACCTCACAACAGAGGTTTTACATTTTTTGGAGAGTACCATATGCCCACAATGGAATCTGGTCAAGTACCACTTTGAATATTGTATATATACATACCCACTATATCTAAAAAAAAATATTTACTGCAACTGTTTAAAATGCACGCACATGGTGCAAGTACGCTGAGAACCTGTCTTATATGACTTGCACTTAAAATGGTCCTTACGCATATACCTATATCTAATGTACATAATCATACTAAAAACACACCATTATATCTTCCCTGCTATATACCTTTCACAATTCTTCATCTCCCCATGTCTTACTATTTCTAATATTTTAAACAGAATTTTCATGAACACTTAATTAAAAATTACTTAAAATATATTTCTAAATGAACATGAATACAATACCATGATACTAGCTCCACATACCAGCTTTGACATCTGCATCTTCCAGGCCTGAATTATCCCTTAAGGAAGAGGAACCTCCATTGCCATCACGCCTGTAAAACAAAGCTAAAATGAATAATAAAGTAAATGATATCAAACATTAAGTAGAAAGGGTATGAAGAAGCATAATACTATAACACTTTTCAGAGTACTGCTGTATCAATTCACACTCCCCACATAGAAACTATTCCAGTATATACAATCATAGTAACTGTTCAGGGAAGGTACTAGGAACGTAGTCATTCATATACATATGAGAAATTTGGTGAGGGCAGCATTGATGTGGGGTGACAAGGCATGGCACATCCAGCATTATCAATTACATTCGAATTAAATGAAATTGATATTGCTATACTCAACTCCCTCAAATGGATACCATAAAAGTACACATTTCCATAAAGTTGAATTTTTAGGCATAATTAATCTATCCCTTAGCTAGTTTCATAGCAACAGTCAATCTCAGATTCATTAGTTGGAATGATACATGGTAAAGCAGCATCAGAGTTGGCCTGAGGCTGTGCTGGACCACAAAAATTATTATAACCGCCCCCCCGCCGTTAGTATTCGCACCCACGGGTCACGGAAATCAGTAGTCCCTGCTCCAGATTACATAGAGCTGGGGGAGGGGTGGTTGTGCACAAGGCCCTAGGTGGACGCCTATCTGGCCTATGCAAAGGGCTGCATATGAGCAGTGTGCACTTGGTATTGCATAATAATTAAAATTTAGATACTGTACTGACTTCTGCTTCTCAGCCATACTATTTTTTTTCCGTTTTATTTAATTGTACCCCCCCACACACACACACACACACACACACACCAAAAAAGCCCTAAAAAACATTTTCCTGAATACACTGAAGTAAGAATCTCAGGCAGAAATTCCTCAATGCACACTCTTTAGCTCTGCCATTACAAGGGCCATCATTTCTATTATAGGAGAAATAGGCAATAACTTGCACAAGATGCTATTACTTGCACACAAACTGAGATGGAATAGAGGAAACATGGCCATCTGTTTTTCAAGTCCCTTGAGTGTTATTTTCTGCTCACTATTCCATACTTTAAGGCTTGCTGCAGACATAAATTACAGTACTGTAGAATAAACATGGCATATTAAAATAAAGGCTTGCAGAGCCATCTGGTGGTATGTATATAATATACATGCTCCAAACCTCAATAGAGGTGCGTACAAAGACGCAAGGTTTCAGTCCCGTAATATACGGGAAAAAGCGCACTTCGCGTTTTTTCCCGTCTTCGTGCGGGATTGAATCGGCCCCTATGATCCGTATTTCTTATTTTCTCAAGGCTGAATAAGGTGTAATGTTCTGTGCCTGTTTAGGCGCTGAGGTCCTTTATCACTATTGACATTTTGCTAAAACATCCGATACACTAGCTGCCTTGAACTGGGGTGGGAGCAGCCCCCATGGGTACCCAGGTCCATTGACAGTCCAGTTAAAAACAATTAAACTTGTTGTTTTAGGGTGATATTATGGGATTCTGACCTTATATTATGGTGATATTATGGGATTGTGGCCTGTAGCTTTATATTTTACCTTCAAATGTTTACTTAGAATAGAAGTATGTGTCACTGTTTACAGAGAAAGATCACATACACAATGATGCCAATTTGTTCATTCAATGGTTTTGTACAATTGATGGCGTGGAAACCCGTTTGCCATTTGCGCCATAGTTTATGTTATTATTATTTATTAATTTTATAATATTTGGGCAACAAATTGTTAAATCTATAAAAGCTGAACTTTTCAAATAAACGAGAGTGATTGCTTGCAGTAAAATGCACCAGATTTTGTACCATGTTATTGTAAAAAGAAATAGGAACACTTTACACCACACCAACAGAGTAAAATACAACACACTACCTACAGTTCTAAAGTAGATATCTATGTGATCATGAATAGTAATTCAGGAATGTGGAGAAATCAACACAAAAGCAAAGACAACTAATGTCAAGGTCAACATTGCAGAAGACATTTTGTATTTAAATGAATGAAGTAATGGTAGAAAGATTTAGTTATTGGGGGGGGGGGCATATCCATCAGCAGTGGACATAGATTAACATTCAGATGGTGAAGCACATTGTCTGGCAATGAGGTGAGGAATTAGAGCACATTTAGATATGGTTGATTTAAATAGCTTTGTGTTGGAACCAATTTCCTCTCAACATGAGTAAAATAGTAAAACAAGGCCATACAAGAGCCAACAATGCACTTAACATTGAATTCATTCAATGCCTTTTGTCTCTTGATGTTTTGTCTGCTGTAACATTATTAATTTTTGTAACACAATGCAGTCACGTTAAAAGAGAAGCACAAACGGCTCTTATAGCGATTTATCTGAAACTAAACTTACTGGTTGTTCTGCCCTGCTCTGGATTGTGCACCCGCTGTTTCCTCCTCTGTGGCGGAATCCACACCATGGTCACCTAAACAAATTAAAGAAAAACAAAACTTATTTATATGGAAACATATCAGGAAATAAAAGGTCAACTATAGGGTCATATATATTTAACAGCAATGACTGTACATAACATGTTTCCAGGTAAATTATGTATGGGCGTTTTTATTGTTTATTTCAATATTAACCATAAAAATGTTTTGTGAAACTTTAGATATATAGATATATATATTTGTTTTAATCTGCAATTAACATGTTACAAATTGCAAAAAACAAAACAAAACAAAATATACATCATAGGGCTGATCAAAGCTAGGAACAAAAGGCAAATCTGCACCTTAGTTGAACCATGTGGAATACAGGTGGAGGACAACAAGATGTGGCTTTTGTTAACTCTGAGGTGAAGAGAAAAACAATGCTTTTGTGTGATAGTGTGGTATCACATGGAAAAAACCACAAAGAAAAAAAGACCATTCATTTTACACCTCACATTGCAACATAATTTATCCATGCTGAGATTTCTATTTGAATTTTGAATCAGCCCAAACAAAGTGTTAATTATTCTAGAATTATTGTGACTGCTCCTACATTATTATGAGGAGTCACAACTAGTTCAGAACTATAATAAAAGGGACTTACATACTGCCATAGGACATACATATGTAGACGATACTTATATGTTTATAACACAGCCCCCTTTCCCCAGGACAGCGGTTAGACAGATAATCTATCCAATAACCTCTCTGTAACAAAATAACTTAACCGTATCATTGCTGAATGCGCCATTGTTATAGTAATCTAGTCTAGTAACCAGTCTTTACAAGGAATACAGTAATTTGCCTGTATTGTTTAACAACCTTGGATTTTACAATCTATTTAAGTAATCACAGAAAAACCTGCATTATTATCCTGTTTTTGCATATTCACAACAGTAAGAAACACAAGGACCAGTGAGGGCATCTCTCTCAACTAATGAGATCTTTTATTTTCATACATAAACATCGAGAATAGTCATAACAGCTTAATGTGGGATATAAAAAAACGACAATGTAATTAAAAGCATGAAATGTAAATAAGCATTTAAGTAAAAAGGCCTTTGTCTTTGTTATGGGCTGTATTTTTAGCTGTCCTCTTGGGACTCCAGCGTTTGTTATTATAGTATGGTGCGTCCAATTATTGTTATTTGAGCTTGGAGAGCTTATCCCCCAACTTGGCAACAAAGGGAGTGTACAGGTGCACTGGCTTTACCAAGATAAGAGAACCAGAAATCTCCTCTGTGTGTTGTCAGAAATGAAATACTATAAAGAGCTGTGTAGAAGAATATTTATATTATTATATAGAATATTTATAAACTAAACCAGAACACATTTATTAAAAAGAGCAGTGTTTAAAGGTGTAACTCCCCTTGTTTATAGCACTACAAAGTACTAAGATCAGTGGCAGTAAAAGTACATTCATAGTAATCTGTGAAGTTCATTTTGGGTTTACCCTGAAGGATCCTCAGTAAACTTTCATCCGTTTCCATTTCTACTTGATCCAGACAGAGCTGCTTGATCTCATCAAGAGGCAAATCCTATAGTACAAATTAAGATTAAAATATGGTCTACAAATAATGTATAAGAAAGACATAATAATTTGCCCTTATTAATATTATTATGCTTAAATGATAAAGACAGCAATTAAAAGTTCAAATTAGCAACACTTATTTATTTTATCAGACAATAAATATAGAAAATCCCAGAAAATTCTATACCTGCTGCTTCTAAAATTATTGAAATCATTAAATTAATTAGTAAAAGGTATGGGTTTTAAATATATATATTTTTGTAATGTGCACCCAGTAGCCAGTTTCTGGATGTTTACATAGATCAATTCATTTACCTCCTTCATTTGACAATAGAAAAAAGGAGAAACAAAAGATTCACTGATCTCTAACTAAATATTTCACACATCTTTTTCAGTTTGAAGACTAGCAGATATTTAACAGCCCGCAAACCATTATCCCATACACACTATAGTACTTCAGTTGTTCTTAACCAACTCCAAGGTGGTTTTAAAGAGGTAGAAACCTTACTTGTGCTTTAACCTGATATTGTACTAGGCAAAGTGTTTACTTAATAATATATCTTGGGGTACTTGACATGATTCCATAGCAGGTAACCGGTACTCTCCTAAAAACATTAAGAACCTTTGTCTTAAACAAAGGGGTATATTTACTAAGCAGGGAATTTGCTGGGGAATTGAAAAGTGGGGAAGTTGCCCATAGCAACCAATTAGATTCAAGCTCTCAGTTTCCTTTTACATACTGGAGAATGTAGGCTCGAATCTGATTGGTTGCTATGGGCAACTTCCCCACTTTTCAATTCCCCAGCAAATTCCCTTCTTAGTAAATATACCCCAAACTGACACAATGAATAAACAACACATAACAAATAAAACATACACACTCCAGATGATTTACCGGTGAGCTGAGTGAAAGTGATTCCATAACTCTCTGCGAGGTCATATGCAACACTCACAAAGGAGACCAAATGCAGGAAGACAATGGGGAATTGCTGCTCTGAAGATCGGAGCATTGTATACACTGAGGATTTCTCTCGACATTGTGACATAGGAATTTATGACAACAGAAACCTTTCAATTTCAACCATTAATGTGAAATAAATACAAAGGCACACATGTAGTCATGGTAAAAATATCAGTTTACACCTAGGAAAAGGGTACTAATGCTGCTACTCTGACTCCAAACAGCTGTCATGTTTACAGCTTTTTAAACCTTGTAAACTAAACACTTTAACGGCAAACGAAAATAAATTGGTTAACTTATTTTTTTTTTTAGTCTGTGTTTATCTCTTTCTAGAGATGCTACCTAAAGAGTAGCTTTCAGAGTAGAGAAAGATTGTCTTTGATGCATGGCAACACAAATATGAATGGAAAAATCATTGCTATTATTCACTTTAAGCTAGGAAAAAAAAAACAAGAAAACAACTATTCTTCATTGCATTGAAGTTGTTGCTTTGTGACTTATAATCTCACCTTTAACATATCAGGGAGCATTTTCTTTAGTTTCCTATCCCCGATAACCCGAAAGCATTGCTGGAGCATCTCCTTCCTGTCAGATATATAGAAGCTAATAGGCTTAAGGGGTACATTTAAGTCTAGGCCCCCTTCCTCGATATCACTCAGTTCTTCAGTCTCTTCCTCTTTCACTACAGTGAAGAGAGCAGAGTTTTCTGGTTCCTGAAATAAACAAACAAAAGGTGGTTTGACGTGAACAGTAAACACATAATATAATGCTGTAAGGAAACACTGTAAATAACACTGCAGAAGACCAAAATATGTTTAAATAAATGTTCTATTGTTACAGTAATTCTTTGTATTTAATTAGCTGTAGTAGAGGTTAAAAAAACAACCATCTATCTATTTATAGATACGGACCAGTTTTCATGACATTTGGCATAACTACCATTCTCTCCATTTTGCCATTTAAATCTCACATTTAACAAAAAAAAAATTCCATCATTTTGTTGAAGGCAGCTTCTTATTCACTTCCTATTTGTGCTCTGGCTTCTAGTTCAGAACACGTTAATTAAAAAAATAAACTAAATAATTGATATATCTAGTTTGAACTGAAGATACATTTAAATAAACAAAAATAAAATCTGTTCTGTATTTTTAATTGCCCAGGAACCATATTTTACCACTTTGAATAAATAGCTGTTTGAATAAGTAGTAGTAGTTCTTGGGCCCTTGGGTCACAAATTTGGCACTTGAAAAGGGACAGCAAATGATGGTCACTTATGTGGCCAACAAATATCTTGCTCCACCGAATAGTTTTTGGGCAAAGTGAGCACTTTGTTAGTCCAAGCGAATCACATGTTAATCACAACCTCAACGGTGAATAACCCCTCAAAAACTACAGATACTTATTCACAATGTTAAAACATATTCCCTATGGCAACTCGTCCCTAGGCAATATTTACAAATGTAAGTGGCTACTCCTGGTTGATTCAGAGTTTCAAATCTGCGGATCAGTGCTGTTGCTGGTGCTCGCCGTGCCATCCAATTTCATGCCAAGTGAAAACAAAACTGGAAGGTGTTTAAGAGACACTCCTCTTGGTTATACAATGTTACGCTGTTATTTCAACCAGTGGCCAAAGTGGAAATTTAGTGGGGGTATGGACATTTAGAAGTGGGGGTATGGACATTTAGAAGTGGGGGTATGGACATTTAGAAGTGGGGGTATGGACATTTAGAAG
>JABWIB010000205.1:112502-122902 GCA_016617825.1 Platyplectrum ornatum | reverse complement strand
ACTGCAATCTCCCTGCTTAGTAAATATACCCCTATGTTGGGAAATGCTTACAGCAAATCAAATTAATTATAAAAAAATAGGGCCCATGCAACAGTAGACTGATATTAGATCCAAAGCTTTTTCCTCAAACACTTATTACATTTATGCAAAAACTCTTCACAGCTGAGCTTCAAATATTTAACAACTACATTTTTGAGTCAGTAGAATACCTCTTTTCCACCAAAAATCCAGGTTCAGAGCTGGGATTTTTCCCATGTCAAAAAATTGCAGGGTTGACAAAATTTCCACTGAATAGAGTAGATTATTACCTACTATGTTTTAAAAGGAAACCCCTTTTCCACTGCATCGACCCAGGAAAAATCCCTCCATTGGTCCCAGGCAAAAACCTGGGTCTTAGGACTCTTAGACCCAACAGCTGGGTCTATGTGCATAAACCCTGGGTTTTTTTGCCAGTGGAAAAGGTAAGGGGTAAGGAACAAAAAAAAAAACAGATCTTTATATTCTAAACAAAATAATAATATTGTATATACTCAAGAATAAGCCTAGTTTTTCAGAACATTTTTTGTGTGCTGAAAGTGGCCCACTCGGCTTATACTCGAGTATTGTCCTGTATGATGTCAATAAGTTATCCTAGTTTTTTTTTCGGTGAAATTAGGGGCCTCAGCTTAAATTCGGGTCGGCTTATACTAGAGTATATACGGTAATATTCCAATAGATAAAATTAATACAATAAACCAGAGCAATCTTGGACTGAGAACAAAACTAATAAATAAATTAGGATAATACTAAAAGTATTAAAGGAATAAAAGTGAGTGAAAAAACTCCTTGTATCGGATGTTACTGCTCAACAAAATAACCAGTTTCCTGAAATATGGGGACCGATTCAATCTACTTTACGCTCCCTTGCGTCTTCTTATCTCACAGCTCATAGAGCCGCTACTGTAATAGAGGGGGAAAAGCCCAACCAGCTTTTTAGGTAGAGGATTGAATTGGCCCCATAGTCTTTAGCAGTCTATATTGGTAGTGTGCTACCAAGCAGATGTATTATATAAAGAATTTTTGTCTTGTTAAATTTGTTCACATAATAAAAGTTAATATGAAATCTTCATAATGCAAACATGTCTTGTTTATTGTGCACATAGCAGTCGTTCTGTAGAGTTTGTGAGGAAACGTGGGGAGTTGCACATCTAAACATTTTCAGAATTTTAATGGTAGTTTATCTTTAACTACAATACTATGAGGCCTAGCCGTATCCATGCTTTGAATTTGCAAGTGTGGCATCGTATTATGAAATTGTAGTAGATTGTAATGCAAGCAAATATACTAAATGCATCCTTTTAAAAACACCAAAGACTCATCAATGATTAGAAAAACTGGAAACCACACCAGAAATACTAAATATAAAATCCATTGTTACATAAAAAGAAAGAAAATAAAGAAACTCTCACAACATTAAGTGCAAAAAATTTATTTAGGCCAATTTATAATTTTAAGACGAGACAAACTTTCAGCATTCAATCCACAGCATTCAATGTATTCAGTACAGTGTGATAAGAAAACACTACAGTGCAGGAATATGTTCCAGCAATGCTAGGGAAAACAGTTTTATAGTGCATTTAAAAGGAACTTGCAGCACTCATTAACTTTGACTGGTTCTGAGACAGACATGTATTTTTTTATTTGAGAATTGACTCCTAGGGACTTGGCTAACTGCACAGCATTTGCATCATCACTGACCAATGTCCCGAGCGCCACGAGAAGTCTAAAACCAGCTTCAAGGTCTTGCACAACTTCCATGATTGTACTGATAGCTGAGAGACACTGGGCCTTCCCTTCCAAGTCACTTGCTCTATGTAAACAGGTGGCATAGTTGAGCATCAGTGTGGCCAGAGCAGTGTGGACATTTTTGTTGGTGACCGCTCTTAGTTCTATCGCCTTTGTGATAAGTGTATCCCTTTGAGACATCATGAGGCGTGCACCAGGCTCACATGAAAAGCTGTTGCATAATGTCCGAAGCACAAGCAGTTGGTTGGCTGGTTTGCCACTTGACTGCATTATCTGTAAGAGGTAGTTGAAGAACTGAATGCCTTCTTTTTCATTGCAGAACATTTCATTCACTGTAGGATTTTTTACTGCAATGCGAAGAACATCTAAGGCTGGAAACACAATATCTGAAAAGGAGATAGAAAACTCATATTTAGGTAGTCATTTATATAAAAAGGTCAATTATTCAGAAATGAGCAAAATGAAAAAAAAAATGTTTGCATGTTTCAAAAGATATAGGTGTTCATAACATCTATTCATTTGTGCACACAATTTTCATAGCCTAATATGAAGAGACTTTATGACAAATAACATTTATTCATAACAAAAGTTATGCCGTACTGTCTAAAGCAGGGCTGTCTAAAGCAGGGCAGCACAAGTGTAATAACAGTGTAACAGTAACGCTGGTCAGTATCTGTGTGCAAAATGCAATTCACCATGGTTTTACTCAATCTGGAAAAATCTTTCGACTGATACAATTTATCTTATAGTGTATGGCCAGCTTTAGAGTTATGCCAGGTAAGACATCCAAAAAAAAAATAATCACATGGAAATTTAAAGCTACCACAAGTATGAATAAGAACATATTTTTGATTTTCAATCTTTGCAAATCATTGCATCTGTGATTTGGATCAGCAGTTACTGTGAGGTTGTATAGATAAATTTAAAAGAAAAAAAAATATGTTGTCTGAAGTCATTCCATTTAATAACTCAATACTATAGTCACAAGAATGACTACAACCAAGGATAGAACTTCTCTTGTTTTAATTATACTCAGTAGAATTGTCAGTATTATACTGTATATACCAAATGACCTACAAGGGAAAAAAATACCTATCATTTTCACATCAATCCAAATGAGAGGAGAATATAATGTCCAGAGACCTTTTCCATCTAAAAGGATCTGAGCTATTGTGCTGTCCTATGTTAACTGACTATTCTTTTGCCAAGCTATTATTTTTTTTAATTACTCTAAAATAAAAAAAATAGAATAAAACATCTTTAAAACCTGCATACTTTTTTCTTTTAAATGTACCATGTCAAACTTGACAAAGCATTGATGGCATGAGGAAAGCTTTACGATTGCCATATGAAGTAATGATTGAGCCCATACTAGGCCTAAAGTCAATCCAATGAAAACATATTGGCTTAAATTTACTAAGTAGGGAAATTGAAAAGTGGGGATGTCACCTATAGCATCCAAGCAGATTTAAGCTCACATTCTTCATTATGGAAAAATGAAACATCGAGCTTGAATCGGATTGGTTCCTATGGACCTCATACCTGCTCATACCCCGTTCACATAGACTACCTTAGCAGAGTTGTTAGCTGTGGATCTGAATTACCCTGGTCAACACCGTTCACACTGAACCAGGGTTGTAATTTTAGCGCCGTTCACACTGAGTACGCTACCCGGGTAGTTCAGTCAACCCAGGAAGTTGACTGAATTACCCGGGTAATAGCCCTTTGTGTGAACGGGGTATTAGTAAATTTAGGCCATGGAGTTTAGTTCAAGACCTGACTGTAAAACAATAAACTAGGTACAATGGTTACAATAGCATCAAAATTTAAATAGTTTAAAACTGCTTTCACACCTTCTGGCCATTTGACTGCTCTCCATAACGTGTCCACTTGTTGAGCGGTGGCTGTTTCTCCAGAGGGATTAACAACCACTGACAGCAGCTTGTCAAGTCTCATCAAGTCCTCCTCCGGCATCTTGTGTTCCTCAGGAGCAGTCTCATTCAGCTCCTTTAGTTTACCTAAACAAGTCATATACATTTAAGGGCATTATAAGCTTCTCTTATAGTTGGCAAACATAAACAGATAATAACTTTGAATTAAATACATACTGTATTGCATGGAAAATGTTTATGGTGGTCATTTTTGCACATTACATTAATACCATATTTGCATTAATATAACAAGACACTATTGCATTAATCTGTCTACACTCTTTATGATAATCACTTATCAGTTAATGAACAGTTTTATCAAAATGTGGACAAAATAAATGATATGCTATTCTGCCCTATTAGGAACAGTGCATGGGAGTGGGGCAATGTGCGCAATCATCTTGTTGTGTGGGTTCCTTACACTACATTATGAGGGCCACTGGAGATTTTGCATATTGTGTAACCACCATTAAATAAATAAATGTAAGCAATTTATTAAACTTAAATGAGTTACTATTTGGAGTTTCTGATTGTAATGTCTTAGGAAAGCATTCCTCATTAAAGCATCTAAAATTTCTACAGGTAAGTGATTGTATACTCACCCATAATTAAAGCTGGGTTTGCTTGGTCAAAAGTGACAGGATCCCTCTTAGGAAAATAGGTATTGTGAACCTGTGCAGCTGCTGATGTGTATGCATTTCTCCCTGCAAGGAATGGCACAGGTTACAATCATATATCCACCCTGCTGTGCTATAATACAGAACAATGATAAACAGTCTTTTATCCTTATCTCCATGCTGTGTATGAAATTAAATGGAAATAAAAGGGTTTGCTTTTGTACTATATACTGCCAGACATAATATAGGCATTACATTTTGAAATGTTTAAGGAGAGATTTCTATGAATACATTATTACAGTGGTGCCTTACAATATTTTCATTTTTTATATATCTATGTTGTACAATATTATGAAAATGTACATGTAAAGTAGACTATTTTCCATAAGCAATAACTATTACACTACTCTCATACATTGTTGCTGTGCGTGTTTACCTGTAAATGGATCGGCGGCACCAGCTGTGGGTATTGAAGGTGATGCAGTACCAGGCACGTAACGGCTGCCACCTGTAAGGCACACAGTTTACAGAATCTGTCACAGCAAGCATCTGGTTAACACATCTGGAAAATGAGCCCCACATGAGCAATATGTGGGAATAACATAACTAAAAGGAGTGTACTCAGCCAATCATTTACCAACTAAGACTTTACATATACAAAGCTTGTTCTGTTTCAATAATTGTCACCATAGTACAGTAGCAGCATGGTGAACACATTATAATCACCAATTACTCTAATTTAGCATTGTATTAAATGTCATTAAGTCTAAATTGTTAACCGCTGTGTAATATGTAATGAACAGTTGGCACAGTATTTCAGCACATATGCAGAAAAAAGGTATGAAGTAAGAATAATCACCCAACTGATTATTAGTAATATGGAAACAAACACCAGCTTTTTGGTTCAACTGGCCTCAGCCAGTTTTATTAGACATAATAAATCAAAAATCTAAATCCTAGATAACTAAACATGAGTCTTCCTGACTGTCACTAATAACANAAACACAATTAAGTATCAAGGCACCAGCAGTCAGACTATTCCAGGGTCTCTACCACACAGTCTGTACAATCCTTCCCCAGGATAGTGAGTACAAGGTGAGACCCTGAACAGTCAACTCAAACCACTATTAAAGGGTTACTCAGGTGAACACCTGATTAGGCCTGGAACAGCCCCAAGACCAGGACTTGCCTTGGATGGATGGTGGACCCACCCTCACTTCCACCTTCCCCCCAGGGAACCCTATTCTGGCTATTACCACAAACCAAACATACTTTTGGGAAAGACATTTCCCAAAAGCAAACAGACATTCTCCCTGGGGTTTTAAAACATGCAGGCCAGCAGCCTGGGAGAAACATACCTCCCTTCCCAAACAAATCCCGTCACAATCTATATAAAAAAAATAAATCTAAATATGTTCTATACTAATTCTGTAACTGTATATTATGAACAAGGGCCTATATTTACTAAGCAGGGAGATTGAAAAGTGGGAATCAGATTTCTCTTAAAGGATGTAGCTCACCACACACACTAGGCATTTTTGAAAGCAGGTGGCTGCATGTGCTCAGCAACATCCATGCAACACAATAATCGTGAATTTATTTATAACAAGGCACATATCAATAGTTTGCAGCGTATATTATGACATTCAGTTCCTATTTGAGAGTAATAGGTCTGCATTAATTTTGCGTCACTCCAAAACAGACACACCCCTCAAAAACTATGCACCTTAGGCTGCAGCCTTATTTGGTTACTTCCCAACCAAGCCTAGGCTTCTACATGCTTAACATCCTGCACACTGGAAACAGCATAGACAGGGTGATGGGCAGAGTGAATATTAACTGCCATATATTAGCTTGACATTCAAAAATAATATAGATATAAAACTGTGTTTCCCTGCACAGTCAAAGTGGATGCAAATCTTACAGTATGGGTGAGGAAAGAGGGATGGTTAAAACCTCCAGAACGTACGACTGCCAATCTGCTCAGGATCTTTAGGTAGGAGTATGGCTGCATGAAAGTTGTAGTCAGTCAATGACTACAAAGTGCTGTCTTACATATTCTTTTGTATCTTATACTGACTAGACTCTGAGGACCAAATCCAGCGTTCTATGGCCAATTTTCTGCAGTCTGCATCCCGTTCTTTCTTCCCCCAAGAGATTTTTTTCCAAGTACGTCAATATATTAAATTAAATTAAATGTATTCTCATTTAATGTGAAGTCTAAAGTAGAGGAGTCTGTGGTTGACAGACAAATGCACTACCTGAGGCTGTGATACACACTACTAAAGGAGATATCAATCACTTACATCCATATTCGCATAAGTGTATACAGAATGGGGCCACTGCCCTCATAGATGTGCCAGATAAAAGTCAGCATTATAGACATGCAGATTTATCAGTATTGGTAGCCCTAATGAGTCTGAATGGTGGAAACATATTTTCAGCCATCAGTGGGAGGTGCAGCTGGCAATGCAGATTCCTACATGCGCATGAAATGAATAATACATGTTACTAAAGCGAAGTAAAGAAAAATAAGATTAAAAGCAAAGTAGTTAGAGTTGAGTGGACAGTAAAAAGAGGTGGGAAGTGACAGTGAAAGAAGATCATAAAATAAAAGACAGAGTTAGGAACAATGGACAAAAACATAAAAAGGGACCAGAACAGAACAGTTTAGAGGGTCTAGTGGCAGAGAGAGTTCAGTAGCAAAAACAGGTAGAGGGGCAGTGGCAATGATTATCCAAGGAATATCTTGAAATGTTATTTTAATGGACATGTCTATCCCATATAAATGTGCAATACTGATTCATGGCTTTTCATTCGTGGCCCTTAGAGGCGTGTAAAATAATGAAAATTTTGCCTACAGTAATAGGTCCGCTTTTTTATTAAATTGGGCCCAATATTTATCACTTCATAAATGTACTAGATGCAGCATTTGCAGGCTTATTTGTGATTTTATTTGCTTACCCAACTTAATTATCTAATTTGTTTAGCAGATGAAGTAATGGATTTTGAACTACTATAGTATATAATAGTATAGTATGATGCTATAAAATCAAAAGTACCTGTAAACGGATCAGCAGCAGGAGCAGCAGCAGCGGAACTGCCAGGGATATAACGTCCTCCACCTTTAAAATATTAGGCACAATTACCAAACGTTAGATGCCTGTTAACTATGCCTTTTAAATGTAAGGTCAATGTATATGTATATTTACAATTACCTAGATTTAATAATATGGATAATGTGTTATCCTTATTAGTGCAATCATGTATAGTTACATGTGTTCATATGTTGCAACTTATTATAACAAATCTTAAAAAAAAATATTCAGTGGTACACACCACAAAGGTATTAAAAATATACGACAAACGTAGTGACATCGGTGGCCAAACAGATTTAATGATTGATCACCGCCGTTCGTTTACCAAAAAAAAAAAAGAAAAACCATGTAAAAAAAAAAAATTGAAAAAAATGTATTAAAAATATACTTACTGTACAGATGTCTTTGCTGGTCACTGGTGCAGTGCCCGGCTCCTTTTTCCTTTTTCAGAGAGGAAGACGGAGACACCGGCACATCAAAGGAAGGAGCTGGGCACTGCTCCGATGCCTAGCAAAGACATCTATACAGTAAGTATATTTTTGTTTACAGGGTTTTCTTTATTTCCCTATGGCCACCGTGGGAACGACATCGTTCTCGTGGATGGCCTGCAGACAGAGTAATTTTCCCTAGGGAAAATCACTCCATTTGTCGGTGCCGATATTCCATGAGAACGAAGTCGTTCTTGTGAAAGGCAAGCTTAACGGTTACCTGTGAAAGGATCAGCAAATCCTGATGGAGTAGCAGTTATAGCCTGCCCTGCGGTGTTGTCAATGATGAATTTGGCAACTTGGTCTAAAAACATTGGATTCAAGTCATTCTTCTGCAGGAAATTATGAGCCACAAGCCACGGATCTTCTGTAACGTTATATGGTAGTTTGAAAGAAGGCCCACTTTCATTAACATCAATGGTGAAAACATAGTCATATTCCTGTAACAAGGAGAATGCATGATTTCTGCACTTGTGTGTAATCCCTAAGTAGATTAAAGCTTTGCTAAATACTGAAATGAGTGAATAGAAAGATATGTGCATACTTTTCCTTCAAACAGCACTTTTCCAGATGTTTGCTGAGTGGCTCCTGAAGATCCAACCACATCTCCAATCTTTATCCAGCGCCCCTCGCTGACACTCCACTGATACGCTTCCACTTTGCCATTGTCATTCACCAGACGGGTCTGTCCTTCTTTAGTGCCTGTAGCAGCAACCAATAAAAATGATAATTTCATGAACATTTTTTGCAGACATGAAAAACAGTGATGGCTTGGAGCCACCACTATAAGTCATCAACCTACCAGGTTCACTAAGATGTTCTTTTCCAGGAAGTTCCTCTACCTTAATGTCCCCCAAGTCACCAGTTTTTGGGTCAATAGTTGACTGAGACAGTTCATCTTCAAAAGCCTGAAGTTCCTCAGCACTAGCCATACTCTCTTGGTTCTCCGTAAAAACTCGAATAATACCATCACTAAAAATAAGAATGTATATGAAATAGATACACAAAAAACAAGTGTTAAGCCTAAGAACATATAAAATGAAAAAAATATAGAGGTAGAACCTTGATAGTCATAAAGTAGACTGGTGTAATAGTTTATTGTTTTTTTTTTGTTTTTTTTTAGTCAAAAATAAAACTACATAAGAACATGTTCTACAGGTCAGGAGATTCAGGAGCTGATCCACAGGTCTGTATTCATTTGTATTCATACAGAGGTGCAGCTAGAAACCAATCTGGCATGTGCAGAATGAGGAAGACTTCAGAAATTTGGACCCAAATGGTTATCCATGTGTGCTTGTGTAATGGGGTGTTTATTTAGAAAGCAGGAGTTTCGGCAGTTCTGATTGGTACAAACGCAGGTCAGAGTCCCTGCACTTCCCAAAATCTTGCACCTGTTAGTGTATGGTGTAAGAGTATGACGCAGAACATGAATAAATGGCCATATTTGTAAAATAACTAGTGTCCTACATATGGAAACAAAGAAAGAAGACTTATTTAGTTTGATTTTATTAGTTAACAAAAGCTAGTTATTTTATTTTCGGTGTGTTTGGAGGACACATACGGCTCTGTTTTCATGTTTTAAATGGCTGCTCTATTTCACTATTGTCTTTCCAGAGTTGCATGTTATAGCGCAAACAGGCAACTCTAGATGGAGCGCATGCTCTCTACATGTTCCGATTCCTCAGCTCTTCTGCAATAATCTGGATCAGATCCTTAATTGGTGCTTAGTTAGTTCTACAACATTTCCAGCAGAGGAACAAGGGGCTGATCCAGAGTTTGGGCGCAAGGACGAAAAGGTGCGGTGTAGGCCTGGGCAAAACCAAACACTGAACTGCAGGGGAGGGGGGGGGGGTGCATGTATAAACTGTGATAACATAATTCGATTTGAAATGTGAAGTTTCATAGCTTAACTCTAATTTACAAATAATAAAGCTGTAAAGTTGGTAAATTATTTGTGCAAAAGCAAAGATATTTCTCAGAATGCATCATCATTCAAATTTATCTGCACCCCTAACATTGCAACATGGCTTTGTCAGGTTTACATTTGCACCTAAAGAAGGTGTAAGTGCAACTCTGGATCAACCCCCCAAATGTATTCCAAAAAACCTTCCACAACCCTTAAATTCAGGATATACAAAATCATCTGGCTACAGCCTAATTGGTGGTCATCTTAACAGGATCATTTTGAAGTTCTGCAATTGTGGATTGTGTCACATACTAAAGTGACTAATACACATTAGAAGAAAAATAATTATATTCGTATTGACTAGAGATGTGCAGGTTCGGCTTCTCATAAACCGAACCTGCCCGAACTTGGCAGATACGATCAGATAGTCGCCTCAGCTCGGAACAGTACTTCCTGTTCCGGCGCGACGCTGACGTCGAACGTCAGCGTCGCCTCGTCGGATCTCGCGAGGTTTTGCCTTATAAAAGGCGAAGCGCGTGAGGTCCGGCGCCATTACTCAGTCAGCCACTGCCGTG